>VZTX01019304.1:17528-38791 GCA_013400915.1 Pardalotus punctatus | reverse complement strand
CCTCCTCCTTTACTGAGTCAGGACTCTGTATTTCATTTTCCCACTGAACAGGAGTCACACTGTGGTCAGTTTGCACTGTTTGGGTACAGACAAGTCAAGAAGGTGTCCCTTAGCTGACCACCACAGTAGGGTTTCCCCTCACCCTTATGTGCCCCCTCTCCCCCTCTTCAGCCTCACTGGCACGTGCCCCATGCTCACTCCCCAGCCCAGTTCTGTCAAAATGTTTTGGTCGGGTTTAAGAACCGACTCCTGAAAGTGTTTAAGCTAACCCAGATCACTCTGACAGAACCAGGCTGGTGAACCACATGTGCTGCAATGCTGGCAAAGCTGAGGAGGCAGGAAATTACGAAGACTAGAAAAGAGGGCAAGCAAAATGCAAAGAGAACATGAATCACCTTGCAGCCAAACAATGCACCTGGCTGCAATCCAGTAAGGTGCTAACTCATGGGCTGTGCTGCTCATCTTCACCCAGATTTTGCTAAACTACTGCAAATAACCTTCTGGAACTGCCCAGCTTCTTGCAAGTTTCCATGAGAACACAGGTCTCTGTAGGTCATCTGCGCTGCTAACAGTGGGTAACAGATGGAATCCCATTTTGGCTTTTTTATTTTCCAGCTCTGCCCATCTCCTGGCCGAAAGGAAGGAGTTCTGGTTTCTGTGTGGTGCTTGGCAGGGTGAACCCTGATGTGAAAGGCTGCCCACAAAACCAGACCAAACTGCACAGAGGCTGAAGACAAAGCTCCAAGTCAGGCTGTGCACACAACTGAACTGAAGCCTCATTTTGTCTGAGCACATTAGGAAGAGTCTTGTGGGAGTGGAACCACTGCCAAAGGGCTTTCCCAGTGAGCAGCTTGTTCAGATGAGCAGAAGTTAATAGCCAGAACTGAAAGGAAGCAAGCAGGACAGGACAGAGCAGAGCTGGGAGAAAGGCCACCAGGGAGAGCTGCTCCGTAGGCCAGGTTGGGGCTGCTTTCTCAGCCAGAAGAAAGCAGGGAGCAGGAGAAAAGCCCTTTGTGATGCTCCATGGTGAGTCACTCCCAAGCCAGCTCTTTCACCCAGCATGCTCCCCTCACCTGTTTCATCCCTGCTACACGTATATGGCTCTGGAATTGGAGGCAAGAGCTGGAAGATATTAAAATACAATCCAAAAATACATTTTTTTCCACACTGAAAATACTGAAGCCACTGGAGCAGTAAACTGTGGAAACATTCTTCTCACAAAATTCTAGGGCATTCATTAAGCCCAGAGAGGCCTCCTCACTGTAAGTGAACTCTCAGAGTCCTGTGTAGAACCTTTAAGTGGTTACACTGAGACAGATTTGGGGTCAAGTCTATGAAAACCCATAAAGACCAGACTCCATCACATAAGCAAAAAGTACTGTTGGCAGACCAGGACCTCTGTGCAGGAAATGCACCTGCTAGAGCTTCACAGAGTTCAGTGAGGCTGTTGAAAGGAGACACTGGCATTTCTCAGTCTCACTGTCCGGGCAGACAATAAAGAGAATGTTTAAAAGAACAGGAATCACCTTACCACTTCTGGAAGCACCCTCTTTGCAAGATCGTGGATGGCTTTGATCACAATACATATAGATGACAGCAGGAATATGACACCCAAGATAACACAAGCCCTGGGGGAAAAAAAATAGAGAAAAACACAAAGAAATGTTGAAAACATATTTGAAGTCGTCAACTCTTCCAGGGTAACAGAGGGTAACAGAATATTAATAATAAAAAAATGTTTTAAGGAGCTAAAGGTGGAGGCTTAAATTGAAGAACAGAATGAAACACCCAGCTCCTCTCCCATTCTTAACACCTGGATTATGTATGAGAAGACAGGGCACACCAGATGATGATTCTTTCTCTTGATGTTTCAGAGAGGAAAACCTGCCACTTCTGCTCCTGATGATTTATCACAGAGTCCTCTAGAGATCTGTCTCCCTTTGTTTGTTTGTTTGTTTTGCCAGGTTCTCCAAGTAGAAATAATCAAGGAAACTTCATTCTCTTCACCAAACCAGGAGAGATGTTTGGTAAGTCTGGTCAGCAGCAAAACAGAACCTGAAACACTTGTTTTCTCCCCAGTCAGGGGTGACATAACTTGGGAGCTGCTCCACAAAAGTTGGCTGATTTGCCCAAGGCCATTTGCTGAGCCAGTGCCAGCTTGACACAAGATACATAAACTTCCTGCAAGGATATGCTGACATTTAATCTGAAAGCAACTCTGAAAGACAAGCTTTTCTATCATCCCCAACAGCTTAACCCAACACAGCCACACTGCTGTGAGCTGGAAACTGTGGATCACACTTCCTTTCCTCGTGCCAGTAAGTACCACTGGATGCCCAGTGAATGCATCATCCCTTTTATTTAAAAGCACACTTTTTACTCCCTGCACACTTCTGAGGAAGACAAGCAAACATTCCCAAGGGAATGCCCTGACCATTGGCTGGATTTTGTTCCCACAGAAGTCAAAGAGTTTGGGGTTATCTCCATAAATTTGCCAACCACCCAAGCCTAGCAGCAAATATTTTGCATATTTGCCAACAGATACACAACGAGCTCAGCAATCTCGATCTGTTTCTCTTATTCTCCAGATCAGTTTCACTGTGGCAAAAGAATTCCCATCCACCTACTTAACCAGAAATAGCTAAAGTAGATAGAAGAAAATGAATATGATAACAACATTGACAAGGGTATTAATAGCAGACAGAAATGCAGTCTGTGGTTTGAATCAGCCTTCAGTAGTCGTATTTAGCAAGCCTAGCTTCTCCTTTATAAGCTGGCTTTTGGAATCCACAGCCATGCAAAATTCATGAGTATACTACTTTAACCAAAAAAACACATTGTTTTTGTCTTCTTGAGTGTATTGATTTATCTGCAAAACCACTAGAACACAACACTGCAGTGTCTTCTTTTAATCTCATTTACTAGAAAGAAATAATTTCTAACTAGACTGCAAATCATGCAAAATTCAACTACAAATGTATGAAACATGAAACCTCCAAAAATTAATCTGAGTAACTGTAGTACATAATAAACAGGTTGCAACTGGTTATTGTAAGCATGCTCTACCTTCACTGTATTAAATCACAAAAATGTTAATAAAAGCCACCTCACTTCCATCTGCTAACAACCACTGCTGAGTAACTAAAGAGTCTTTCCAACTGCACACGAAGGGAGTTAGTGTCAAGGTGGTTGGCAAATGCAATTTCATTAATAACATTCAATTAAATTAGATGAGCAAACTGCCTTTTCTAAACAAGCTCAAGTCAGCTGAGGAGTACCTACAATAACTAGTGAAAGAGGAGTTGGACAGAAGTGAAGTTTGACTGATAACACAGAGAATTTAAAGATAGCCTTGTCCTAGCCCTTACACACTTCCAGCACCTACTGAAGATCATGTCCTTATTTTACAGCCATTTCTACCTGAGTTAGTGTCAGAGGTTCCCACTAATCTACTAAATCATTATAGTTATAACTGATCTATAATGCAAAATAATTGATTACTACAGGTTTCATAGGCAACAGAAAATCTCTAATGAGGAATGCATGAATCTGGAATCACTTCCAGTTCCATGTAATGTATTGCTTCTAAACAGAAGGACGAAGAGAGAAAATTCAGTCAAAACATTTTAAAACATTACAGAAAAATCTTTATTTGGTTTTCAGACACAATAAGCTTTCTGGAATCTTCCACAATGCAGTACAGTTTGAAGACTAACAGACTAAATCAGAAAGGACAAGGCAAGGGCATCTCTCTGATATGCAGGCAGCAATCAACTTTTACCTCAAACTAAAGCTCAAACTTCCAAAGTTGTTTCTTCCTTGGAACAATGGCATTTGGAATGCAAGAGTAATTAAAACTACAAGATCATTTAATATTACATATTTAACAGTGAAACCCACCAAGTTTTCTTTAGATTGCTGCAGGTGTTGGTAACTGATCATGATCTGCCCAAGAAGCTTCCTAACGTGTTTTTGATGCAGTATTTGTACATGAAAATCCAGAAGGCAATATGAAGTGTAATTCATTGTATCAGAAATTATCTCATCAGCTTTGTCAACTTTTCAGTATTACTTTGCCACAGATGAAACACTGTTAAATTGGTTGTACTGCAGCCTCAGGCACTGAGAGTGAAATTATTTAGACTCTGAAAACCATCAAAGGCTTTACACACCTTTGGAGCTTTGGTCACTGCTAGTTCAGTTCTAGTGGGGTTCAGACACCTGTAGAAATCCTAAAAACTAAAGCTTCATTCTGGGTGTGCTCCATCCTGACAATTTTCAAAAGACATTCTCTTGAAAGCAGTATTGCAGCCCACATACAACCCATTTCTATTTCTACAGCCCTATAAATACCCATTTTGTATTACAGCAGCCCTGGATATCTGCGCTCACACCCATCAGCAGCAGATCAGGGCAACTGCATTACACAACACACAGATGCCACATATTCCCTGTATGGAGCTCTAATAGACATGATTCCTCATTTTGATAACAAATTCCCACAAGTCATAAGGAAATCAGAAAAGCAAATCAATCACTGTAAGTATCTGATAGTCTTTTCTTTAATCAAAAATTTGTTACTTTGCTAAGTCAGTGGCTTTTGAGCAGGTTCTATGGAAAGTACTGAGATTCAGGGGCTTCCATCTCCACAAAGTGTCAATTTTCAAGATGCTATTAGTAAGTTAGCATTTTTTCCCTCATTTTATCACAAAATTAATTTCCTAAGGAGAGTAAGTCCAACTATCCAATTAATTTGCATTTAGCAGATGCAGCAGAACAACCTCCTAATTCATGGATTTAGCCTTAATTCTATCTTACATTTTGCAATTATTTGTTATGATTCCATACAGGTAGTGGTAATACTAAAACTCTGTAATGTTGCCAACACAGAATTAGAGATTAATCTCACTCAGATTTCTGTGGTGAATAATCTTCAACATAATGAAGCAATTTTACCTTTAGCATGGCCTTGCCACAAAAATTACCCTTTACATGAGCTGACCCCTTTCAGATAAAGAGGCCGCTCCTCCATGTAAGCAGTCTGATTGATGTAAGACTGCAGATTGAGATTCTCAGCCTACTTGTGTGGTAACATTTTATAAAAAATGAATAGATGATAGTAATGAAATCAAAAATACATGCTGAGTAGCAAGCGCTGCTATAGAAGACCTCAAAGGAAATCTGGGATAAGCTACACAAGGGTGACTGCAAACAGAGTTTTTCCCATACCAACAGACTGCTATGAAATGGCCAAGGCAAGAGTTTTCCCTTCATCATCACCCCATTGTCTTTCTGGGAAGTCTTTACAGCAACACAGGACCGAGGAGGGTTTGCAATGAAGCCCTTGGTAACGACTCCTCTCAAGTCAATCTGCTCTCCTGCAGCAAAGGTGCTGCAACAGAATTAAGAATTCAGAAAAAATGAGTGATTCATATGAATACAATCTGCAAAAATGTGTTAACTTTCTCCTAGCAGCTTACAGAGAGCTGTTTTGGGGCAGTGGGGAGGGAAAAGGGTCTCATGCACTTGGCAGTTTGTCTGGTACATCCTGGAAGCTGTTTTACCACCACATTTCAAGTTCATCAAAATAATGCCTGAAACATGATGACACCATGTGGAACACAACAAGCTTGTCAGGAGCAGTCTAATTACTTCCCAATTTTGATAACATAATATACAACTAAAATGCAACATTAAAACCTAACTTTCTTGTCAAATATTGGACTATTCTCCCACTTTTTTCTTTCATTGCAGGATCCCAGATTACTCAACCTTTTTCAATTGTAATCAAATCATGGGTTATTTGGGAGGGAGTGGGTTTATTACTTTTACCAAAGTAAAGAGGCTCACAGAACAACAGAAGAGCCCAGGATGGACGGGACCTCCAAAAATCATCTGGTCCAATCTTTCACGGGAAAGGGAGCCCAGATGAGATTCTCCAGCACCCTGTCCAGCTGCATCTTTAAAACCCCCCACAGTGAGGACTCTGCCACATCCCTGGGGAGGTTGTTCCAGTGACTGATCGATTGATTAATTGTTCTCACTGTAAAAACTTCCTTGATTAATTGTTCTCACTGTAAAAACTTCCTTTCTTGTCTCAAGATTACTTGCCCTATTGACAGAAAACATTGTTTACCTTATTTATGGAAAACATTTTGATCATTTCAGCTGAGCTACAGGGGTAAACATGACAAAAAGAGCTGGAAGAAAACTCACTGTATGAACCACTAGCATTGTATTCATATTCTTGAGATAGAAACTATTCTCACATTTACAAAGCTGCCATCTAAACAAGCACCAAATTCTATGGCAGCCACAATGCTACAAATAAAAGATAATCCTTCTAATTTCTACATATATTCTGGTTACCTTAAAGAGCTAGTTTATTCTATTTTAATTCTGGCATTTCCGTGACTGTTAATCTCACCATATTGTATTTTCCTAAGAGAAACAAGATTTCCATCATGGAATAACAGCGGAACAGTTTCCCAGAGAGGCTGTGGAGTCTCCACCCTTGGAAGTTTTCAAGACCTCACTGGATGAAGTTCTGAGTAAGTTATTCTGATCTCAGAGCTCACTGTGCTCTGAGCAACAGCCTGTGCTAGAGACCTCCTGGGCCGCTTCCAACCTGCATTATCCCGTGATCCTGTTAATTCCTATTCACAAAATCTTTAACTCTGCAGGCACTGTCAAGATCTTTCAGCACTAATGACTCCTAATAGCCCACAGAAAAGGAAATGTTAAAATCTCTGCAGGCTGTTTTCACCACTGAAGTGGTGAAAAATATTACTTTACAAGGAACTGTAACCTCACATTAAAATGAGCTGCAGGCCAATAAGAGCAATATGAGCTCTAAGCCCTGGAGTAATGTGAGCTTCTCCAGCAAAGCTGAGAAAATCAGTTTTATGATGGATACAGAATTTGATCTCTGAATAAACCCACCAATAAAACCTCTAGAGTCTAAGGAAGAAAAAAAATTATAAAAGTAATTATTTTAATAAAAACTGTAAAAGTGCTAAATCCTGTTTCCCTGTTTAGGAGGGATTTTAGTATTAGTGGCTGACAGAGTGAATATCATACATGGAATCATTCAGGGGAAGTCACATGGTATAACACGGACGGCAATTGCCCAAGAGGTTTTTGCCGTCAGAAAGTAAAAAAATTATTTTTGAACATAAAGTATTCATTCACTTTCTAATTCTGCATCTATACTTTTTCTCAATTGTCTTCTATATCTAACCACATGACAGGAACCCTTTGGTATCCCTTTGCCTTGCTGGCACTCATTTTCACTCCTTCTTCCTGAGACCAAATACAAATTACATTCTGTGACTGCTCCCTCATTAGTAACTTGGAACTTGCAATAACCTGCACCACATTTCTTCTCGATGAGAGGCTGTCAGCCTGTTTAAACACAGCTAGGTCTGCCTGCACTTAGCACTGGTCTTAGGGCAGATCTTAGAGCCTGCTTAGAGCAGCCAAGTGTAAAATGCTGCTTACAGCCAGCCCAGGATTTCCCAAGGGCTGCTCTGCAGTTCGCTGGGACAATTGCAGTCATGTTTTTCATGAGGGTGACATCCACAACTCTGAAGACTGTAACATCTGCCTCTTAAACTCTTAAAGGACTTTCTCTAAAAAGAAAATTACTAGCCACTGTGACATATTATGGTAATACACAGGCCAAAGATGCAGTATCAGCCTCAGTCTTGAGACTCCTGCTTATTTGTCATGCTCTGCTGCTAACCTAAAGCTTCCCTGTGCCCAATTAGGCAGTATCAGACTTTGGTGTAGTTAATCTGTTATCAAATGTGGTTCCTGAAGAGGTTTTGGACACCAAACTGCACAGAACCACAGCTGCTCAGAGTATTTACACCTGCCTGGTGCTGGGTGAGGAGGGAGCAGAGTCAATTTAAGACGCACTTTAAAAGGAACAAAGTGGGCTTGCTGTTCATCACACATGTTCCATAATCCACCCCCAACTGCCAGGATCCAGATCAGCATCATTACAGCTACTCCTTTTTTCTCACCATAAAAAAACACGAGCCCAAACTAGGTTACACAATAAAGAGAATTCAAGTAATAGTCCAAATGACCACTGAAAGTCAGGTTTTCAACCACTATGTTAGAAAAGCGTGCTGTGATATCACGTGGTCTAACTTCTTCAGAGACGTGGAGGGGAAATGCTGTTTATGTCTGAGGCTCAGATTAGCTCTGCTAGGGAACCATTTCACACTGAAAGTGTTATAGCCTTCTAAAACTTTTATTATCCCTCAGGACATCAACCAGTTGCTGCAGAACAGGGTATTTACAAACTTTAACGTTGTGCACCTGAACTGGGGCAACAGTTCCACAAATAATTTGATACTCCAGGTACAGAATATCTGCCAGAAAAAGTTAACAGACATTTCTGTAACTGGGGAAGTTTGAAAGCTCTCACGACCTATTTTCTCGTTCCTAGGTCTGCACAGACTGTGCAGCTGCTCTTGGAGCACACCTGCCTCACAACCACCCTCCTGGCTTCAGCACTGCTCCTGCACTTGCAGCAGATGAGCAGAGATTCTGCCATTCCCCTGAACCTGGGAATTAAAGCCTTTTGAGAATTTCTGTAACATTCGTTTTTATGGTGATCATCGAATTCCAGTGCGGAAAACATCACATCCCTGATTTTACACACACAGGCCTATGTGTAAACATGAGGCAATAAACACAAATACTGCTTAATCAACTACCAACCAAGTAAAAGGGAAGGCTTCCATAGATTTTGGATCTAGCTCCAGTAAAATCATTGCCAAGCCTACAGATGCCACAGTTTTTGAAACAGATTTTAGAATATATAAATATATACATTTTCTATTTCATATTTAATATAACTTGTATGTGCAATGATTTTTTTGTGTGTGCACGCATAACCGTAGGCATACATGCATTTCTGCCTGGGTAAGAGCAAATTCTGTGACTGATTTATTTTTGTCTAAATACGGGATAATAAATTTATGGCGAAATTACAGCGTTTATTAAGTCAGCCTAATGAAGCACCTTCTAAACTTGTATCTAGCACTGAAACTGGATGTAGAATTTTGGCTAAATATTTCAGAAGAAAGAATGGTTTAGAAATTTTCAGTGTGGTTGACAAGAAACTGTATTTCTCCTCCTACAAATCAGATATCCAAGCACAGGTGAGCGCACTGCTTTTAAAACTCTCCACTGTGCCTCACTGTGTGGGAAAGACATGCAAGCGCTGAGCTGAGAACCACACACGAGCTGCAGAGGTTGGTTCTGAGCTTCTGCAGCTCCATGCATTTGACATTTTTCCAGATCCCTTAGGTACTCCATTCACTCATCACAAAAGAGCTTTGCCTCCAGCCACAGAGGTTTGCCCTGAACTGTGGGTAGGTGTGGATTTTGCCATCTGTGCTCTGAGTCTCTTTCGTATGTATGGTACAGATAAAATTATCCACAGTTTTTTTCAATGTGACTGATATGTTGGGTCTGAACCCAGAGGATTATTTTCATTCAACACTGCCTAAATAGACAGTGCTCATTTAGCCGGGTTAACCAGCACAGCAGAGCCAATCCCCAGACGAAAATTTAAATACAATAGAAATACTGAAAATTTGGGTGCTTTTTTTAAAATTCTGTGAACCAAGAGGGAATATGCCCTGAAACCATACAGAGATCAATATGCTTTCTTTTGGAATCAGAGAAAGAGAGAAGAGCCAGACCTAACTTTGCAGTGTGACAGTCAGAAAAGGTGGCTTCTAATTCTTTCAAGCTTTGAGTGCAAAAGTCAGATACGTCACAATTCCCATATTCCCCATATGTCTAATTGTAAAGCACATATATTCAGTATAATTTCTGCAGGGCTCCCCATGACCAAATGCCAGGCTAAATATTCTAAAGTGGTGTCATCTGAGCACGAGCAAGAGAGAATAAAGGGTTACAATTACTCTGGAAGGACAGGCTTGCTCTTAGGGTCTCACCTGCCATTTTCTCATCTGATTTCTCATGCCTGATGAGGAGCAGTCAAAAGGTCTTTCTGAGAGATTGCTTTTAGCTGAACCTAAATTAGAAATCCTTGGATTAAGCTCTTACAGTTGTGTTCTTCTGAATGTCAAAACAGGTGAGAACACCGGTTTATCCTCCCCATAATTTAGGAACCCATTAAGAAGCAAATCCCCAGGACAGGCATTCTTCACTCGGCAATGGCCTCAGCATCCTGAGGGTACCAAATCCACTGCCACAGCTGAGGTGTGGAGATGACAGTTAAGTTACAGACACATAGCAAAGCCTTTAGGTAATGACTAATTGCAAAATGACTGTTTTTCTGGCAAAAAGCCTTCTCAGAAGCAGGTGGAGGTATGATAGATATCTGCACCAATGTAGTCTCTAATTCCTGTAATTTTAATATTACTGCTGAAGTTTCAGACAACAGCTTCACCAATATAATTTTTTTTTTTTTAAAATGAGATATCTGCATTCATTATGCATTATGTCATGGCAACATGGAGCACCACAAGTTTGTTTAAAATGGTTACTCCGTGATACAATTTAATTTTCTTATTACACAATTAAGGAATGTACAGCTAGAGTCTGAAATATGTAATCAAAAAACCCAAACAAACAAACAAAACCATAACACCAAAACAGTGACAGAAATATAAGAAATGTGTGTTTCCTGCTCTTGCCATAATCCAGAATGTTCATTGTAAGCCAGATTTCCTATTTGCTCTGGCACTGGGTTAAGAAAGATGTTGACAGACCGGTTCCTGGGAAACACAAAATTTAACTTGATAGCATCAACAAAATAATATATAACAAACACCAGCTGCAACTGTCAAGAATCACTGTGTTAAATATGCTGTACAGAGTTGCTTTTTGCACTAAAAAAGTAAGTAGCCAAAAAATCCCAGGAGCAATGGATCCCACAGGCATAGGCAGGTATCAGTCCTGTACTGCATTGTACAGAAAAGCAAGATTTTTCCAACCAACTGTACTGAAAAAGCCCTGTTTTTTAAAGCTTTCCCCCAAGGCTGTGTACATGTAGTTTGTTATTCTGTTTTTCCAATCCTTCTATTTTGGATTTCTCCCTTTCTTCTCACACACAGGCCCAGCTCTCCAACCCAAGTCCTTCATTCCTGAATTTAACAGGAGCTAAGAGCCGCCCTTGGCTGTATAGCCAGTGACTAGTCCAAAATCCCATGAGACGTTTCTCAAGTCTTCTATTAAGAAATTATTTCTACTGCTATTTACCAGGTTTATTTAAGCCCATAAAAAACAACTGTTACTGCACCCATTTCAATAAATTTCTTTCTTCAACATATTTAGACTTGCTTCAGCAACCCAATAAGCTATTAAATTGCTAGAGATTTACTAAAGGGCAGAATATTCAAGACATTCCCAACTGGTTATGGACAGCAGGCAGGGGGACTGTTCACATTTCTCTGCACATCTTGAACGCCTCGGTCGATGTTCAAATCACAAAACAGAAGATCGGGTTCAGCCCTGTACCTCGACAATCTGCTCTAGTAGCCTGTGCTTTGAGCAGGGGCTTGGCCTGACGACCTCCAGGGGTGTCTGCCATCCCCTGCCTTTCCACAGCACTGAACTGCACAAAACTCACCACAAAGTTGCACTCTGATTTATCAACTGCATCAGAGTCTATTTCTTCCTCTTCGTTTCTCCTCTTAGGAAGAAAAATCAGGTATTGCAAAAATTTTATTTTGATCGTGAATTTTCATCTTTAGTGGAGATTAAAAACTGCTCTGGTTATTTCAGCACTCTTTTCTTTCTTTAATTCCTTGATCATTGCTTTTATGATGACTTGTTCAGCACCTTTACATTTCCTGCATGTTAATTTACAACCTAGCACATCACACTGAGCAAATCAAGTACTCATGAACTATGCATGTACTCCGACTCTGTTCCCAGATATCTGCAGTCTTTCCCAACTCTTGCATTGCCTCAAGACCTACAATCCTTTCAAGGACTCTTCTAAAAACCATCAAATATTCATCCCACTCCTACATACCCTCTCATTAATGAGCCAGAGTCAAGCAGTGTCTCAGGGCCTACAGTCCTGCCGTGGTTTAATTCCTGATCTTGGTGAATGTTTTAGCTGCAGCTTTTTTTTCACGTGGGCACCAATGATCCAGCCAGGAGCGGTCTGAGCAGCCTCAGGAAGGGTGACAGAGCCCTGGAAGTGGCAGTGAAGGACTCTGGGGCACAAGCAGGTTTTTATCAATCCTCCCAGGCAGAGTGAAGAGGTTTGAAAAGGCTGAATGTGGAGAACCAACAAATGGTGACCGGACTGGTGCCACTGCCCGGGCTCAGCTTTGTGGCTTGGTCAGCGCCCTGGAGGGAAGGGATGAATCTCACCCCAGAAACAAGAGAAACCAAATGATCTAATAAAAATGAAACCCATGAAACTGAGTTAAACTCAGCAGGACACATTTGCATGACGGTTTCAGCACTCCAATTCCCCTGAAGTCAAATGGAAACTCACTGGTTCCTCTTAGCAGAACTTGGCACGGCAAGCGCTCGGGAGTGCCAGCCCATCAAAGGCTGCATCTCCAACTGCCATATGGCCACATCTTAAGTAAGACTACGCATTTCTTTTACATCTTAGCATTTTATTCTCAGCATTTAATTCATAGCACATCATGAGTCAGGCTGTATTCCCTGTGCCTTTCTCTGGGGGTGTGTTTTCCAGGCTATCTTTATGTTCTCTCTCAATGACGTCCAACAGGACTGAATTGAACGCTGCCTTTCCATGGGAGGCTTTACACTGATTTTTAACAGATTTTGGATCAATCTCTTGCTTTCAAAAACTCTTCAAGTTTATGAAACAAGAAGCTTTATAAATTTGCAAAAGATAATTAATTGGCAATTCCACTTGGTTTTTGCCAAGGAGTTAAGGATTTTTTTCAGATATGTTAGTAGGATACACAGACAAATGTAATATTTAACTCAATAAAAGGCAGGCCTATAAATAAAGACCTAAACTGAAGGTACCCTGGCAGGATATGGCCAGGCACACAGGAACAGGAATAACACACAGCACAACCTAAGAACCAACATAAATTTGCACAAAACTGACCTGGAGTCTGAGGGAGGAGGCACTGGCACACAGAAAACAAGGACTGTGACAGACAAGGTGTCGTTACAGGCAGATACGATACAAAGATTATTCATAAGCTGATCAAGCAGCCAGCAGGCGTCATTGCACCATTTTCCCAGCAGCGAGGAGGGAAAATAATTACATGCACTCTTTCAAGAAAGAGATTGATTAAACACAACAGGAAATTAGAAATGTGCCTCCCTCAAAAATCTGACACAGTAAGAATTGCCTTGAGCAGCACAACCACCTCACCATCACTTTGCTGTCAGTACCGTGGTGATTCTCCTGTCAGCTCTGGAAGCAGAGGGATAACCAGACTGACTATCCAGTGATTCATATTCCTAGCATATGGGAACATTCTTCCACTTGATACTGAACTCATCATGTAGCCTTAGCTGTCTTCAACTAATGGGCATGGCAAGCGATTCACTGACTTCATTTAGACTTATGTAAAGCAGAGGGATTATGTGAAAACAAATTAAAAATGAGCATTAAAAACAGGAAAATATGTTTATTATTTTGCCTGTTCACTTTACTGGCTTAGCCATAGGGATATGTTGATTCTTCTTCTGTATTGGGATTTATTTTCTCTTTAAAATACTTTACAAGGTTCACTTGAAAAAGCTCAGCAGAAGGAGATTTCAAAAATATGTTAATTGAATGTTGACAGGAATCTCTGTGGACACCCACAAAAGCAAGATACTAAAGAAATGTCTGTTAAAATCTCCAAATCTGTGCAAGAAGGCTTATTTTAATCACATGTTTCTGAATTTATTTTTATGAATCAATGCCACATCAGTCTTTTATGGCCTTTTATTCCAAACTGTTGTGTATGGAGCCCTGCCAGAAAGGAACTCTCAGCCGTGGCAAGCTGTTGCATGAGCCTGAGTTAATGCATGTAAAAATACTGCTTACTTTTTCTTAGTCTTTAGAAAAAGATTGTGAAGACAAGATTGAGACCCCCCAGTGTGCCTTGTTGTTGTTAGTTTTTTGAGGGATTTTTTTTTTATCCTACCAGTTATGCAATGTTCAGTTTAACCAGGCTGCCCTTTATTAAAGGGACATCATTAGAGGTGTTTTATCACAAAACCTACCTTATCCCCCTTTATTGTAAAATTGCAGTCCATCCAGGGGACAGTTGAACTATTTTCCAGCCAGATGGGATGCTGCCAGCAATGGCAGTACAGAGAAAAACCAAAAGCAGGCAAATGTACTGTAATTCTCCACCTAGATACATCCCAAAATTTGAGTAGGACGTTAAAATCTTCTTTATGCACTAGATAGAAAAATTCTTGAGTCAATCTCCACCTGATCTTCTCAGCTACCACATGCATCACCCATAGAAATGCTGCACAATGATGCAGAATGCAATTCCCAATGTGATCAATACTGCACTGCATAAGTAAAGACTTTTTGCCCCCCATAGGATAGATATAGCAAGCATTAAATATGAAAAAAGAAATTGCTTGCAAAGTAAGCATAAAGAAGACATGCAACCACTGCTATACTCTTATTAAAAAAAAAAAAAAAAAGTTAAAGTGATTCATATTTGAACTTGTTAAGGGAAGTACAAATAAAATACAAGCATCAATTCCAAAAAAACATACTCTAGGAAGAATAATGCAGTAAGATGCAAAATGAAAGATTTACAAATCTATTACAGGTTGCAAATACAGTTCATTCAATACAGATGCTGCTGCAAGGGGAAAAAAATCACGAAGCCCTAGCAACTGCTATGTTGGCTAAAGAGAATCCAAAAATCCCAGTGGCAGGGAGGTTTGCCTAAGGAGAGGCTGAATGTTTGGGACCAAGCAGTAAGCTGGCAGAAGGAAAGAATACTTGCTGACCTGACAAAATGTTCTTTGTCAAAGCTCTGGAATCTGCAGCCTCACAGCTTGACAACAAAAGCCCTGCAGGCCCCAGCACAGGCAGAAGCAATGAAGTGTACTCACATGTACTCCCTGTGCGCAGAGTGCACAGCAGCTGCGTTGCTGTAACGCCACAAAACTATCGCAGATGACAAAACATCCAGGGTGGCATCAAACTGAAAGAGATACACAGTCAATTGTTTTGTGGGCCATTAAACGTGCCCTGCACTAAGAGCAATGTGTTCACCATCCTGCTGCACAGGCACAAAGCAGATTGGAATAAAGCACTTCAATGAAAGCAGGATTTGCGTTTATTCAATTGATCTTCAGGTTTTTGCCATGTATTATTTCACAATGATACCCTTCAGGGCTCAGAAAGTCCATCAAGGGATTGAAAACTTTTTATTTTTAATCTATCACCTGTGAAGAAGTTATGAAAAAAACAAATATCTGCCACTGTGGCACTCCAAGAGTCAAAATATTAATATGATTCTAATGCAAAGACCGTAAAGAAATTAGTGTAGAAAAATGCCTGTCAAGCATTCCTTTTTCTGCAGTCACTAATTTCCTGCAATAGATTTTGTTTCAAACCAAGAAAATATTTTGTTTTTCCAAAATCCTACCCAGATTTCATCCTATATGAATAATATTATTCTGTATCATCCACAAAACTGTCATGTTTGTATTCCCAATTAATGCAGACATAATGTCAGGAGCACTGAAAACCAGGCTTGTCCCACTGTAAGAACTTCCACTCTTGTGTCAAACTTCCTCCAGAGTCAATCTATCTTCAAATTTGAAAGCTAAAGATAAATTATTTGATACGAGTCATTGCTTGTTGTTAGGAATTTTTTGCTCTGCCACTAATCCAGAATGTCATGGCAAGGACTAGAGGAAAGCTGTCACTCCAAAGTCAACAGCAGCCTTACCACTGATTTCTATAGGAAGAGGGTCCCACAAAGTTCAGAAGGGAACTTCAGAATTTGGCTCAAGTTCAACAACAAAACTGATTTTTAATTGAGAGATTTTGTAGAAGAAAACCGTATCTGGTGGATGATGTCCATCAACAATTAGGTGTAAGCATTGATATTAACTCCAGGGTAAGACTTAATGGTCAGAAACTGAAAAAGCATAATTATAATATCTTTCCCATCCTTTCCAATGCTCGACTTTAACAATATTTTTTTCTGATCTGTTATTGATTCTTCTCACATTTCCATGACTTTACCATAAAAAAGCACAGTATTTCAAGTTCAGAAAAATCTTGTGGAAAAGAAAGGGCACAGAATATTTAAATTGTATCTCTACTTACAGCAAATCCAAAGGATGATGCACTGTATCTCATTACGGAGACAGCTGAAGGAAAGAAAATATTTTTTAGAATCACTGCAAATTTTCTTTGCATTTTTAAAATTCTTCTCTTGTTCAAGTGCTGTAAAACCAGACTCAACACATGGATTTACTTTCACCCAATTCCCACTAGAAAAACCTGACCAACACTTTCTACATGTCTACAAAATGGCCTTGTGCTGCAGGAAATGATGGTTAGACCACCCCAGAAGTACTTTTCTTTCTTCCAAAACTGTAATGGGGGTGACCTTTGAGCAGCATTCAGAAAGTCTGTTTATGAAACAAGCTGTGCTTTAGATGCAGATTCGAGTTTAAATGCTTTGAAACCACAAGTTCAAACTCTCAGAAAACTTGGCACATCTCAAAGTGCTCCTTGCTCCAGCCAGGAGTTTCAGGCCACCTGAACAGGACAAGAGAAAACTACACAGGCCCACTGAGACCCCTTGAGTGCCATCTTTTTGACAAAAAGCCCAAGGGTAATTCACACAGCCCCAAGCAATGCTTCAAATCCCATCATATCCTTGACTTCCAATGGAAAAACAGTAGGGAAGGTTTTGGCCAGCTCTGATTTTGACTATATAGTACCTTCTAGAAAATAAACAATATTAAAATGGGCTAATACCTAGGAAAAAACACCAATTTTATGATTTTTACTCCACACATCCTAATTTCATCACCTCATTTCCAATTCTAGGAGGCCCTGTGACCAGAGCAACACCAAGGGAAGCAGCAGGCAGCAATGGAAGAGGAGTCTCCTGGAGATGGAACTTGATCCAAGGGCAGCTCCCCCAGGCTCACAGCAGCCCCAGCCAAGCTCTCAGGCTCTAAGCAGCTCCAGCCTTCTTGCTGTTTCTTGTGAAAGACCATCTGAACCTGTGCTCCCTAAATAAACTCACAGAACTCTAATTCCAGCATTAATAGGGCTTGAAATACAGCCTAAAAGGATTGATTTCACTACTCTCCTATGAACAGATATCAGCTAACTTAATAAGAAAAATACATTGCTGTAAAAAAACCAAACCAAAAAAACCAAACAAACCAAACAGAACAGATTCATCAATGACTTTGTCAATCTTAGGCTGACAAACACAATATCTAATTCTCAGTGTTCATTAGAGCAGTTTGGCAGAAGAGAGACACTATGATTTGACTGCTCTTTTCAGTAACAGCAAGCTGCAGCTCTGTTTATCTGGATAAACAGAAATTAAATCCTCGGAAAAAGCAACCCTTTTCTATGGATCTAAGACCTAGGTGTGATCACGAGCATGCCAGATGTCGCAAATACTTGCACTTGATCATTACAGTTGGCCAAAACACAAAGAAAAGTCACCAAGTTCCCCTCCAGACTCCAGTCTTCTCAAAGCTGAAGAGTATTGAAACAGTGTAGATTTACATCTCCCTCTCATTTTTAAATCATGATTTCCTACACTTCATCCCCTAGGTAAAAGAAGAGGCTCTACTTCTTGGTCAGACTTGCCAGTGATCCATCTGCAAATTTCAACACTTCACTGCATAATAACATATTGCCTATCGAATTTTAATTGTCTCCCTCCTTAGAGGCATATAGTTTCAAAATCTGCAGAAGTTGCAAAAAAAAAAAAAAAAAAAAAATGGGCATTCACAGGTACATACAAACTTGCAATGTTCCTGTCATTGCTGCTTTCATATGATACAGTTCAAAGCAACACTTTTACTCCTACTTCTATTTCTAGCTTACCCCTCTGTAGTGGAATTAGCTCCTCAGTTTTTACTAAATTGCCAGTTTCTCTCCCAGCTCAGATCCAGACTTAAAACAAACTAACTTTATGGTTCCTTTAAAAATGGATATGTAATTTCTCTGGGTGATGAACTGCATACAGATAGCCACACCTTAAGGATGCTTTAGGGAACATATTTGGAGTATTTAAAGCACAGGGAATTTAGCATGAGAACTATTTTTATTTTATGTATTCTATCACAGCAGTAACACACAATCTGTTTGTCGTGAGCTATCTAGAACAGTAATGAAAAACAAGTGTTAACTAACAGTGTCACAAGTCTGTTCAAACCTTTTTGCTAACTAGTGAATATGGCTAGGACTGGCACCCTACAACACTAACCTGAAGTGGTAAAAGGCCATAATAAAGGCAACAATTACCTTTTAAGCGTTGGAAAATTTATTTTTACATCATTTATTTATATACTGGTTTTCTATTGTAATCTACCAGTTGTCTCCAGAGGGAGACAGACCAACAACCCATTTCTTTTTCTTTCAGTCAAGTAACAATGTTAAAACACCTCCACCCCTGACTTAAGCACATTAACACTTCTAGCTGGCAAGTACAGTCATAAAGCTCCCCAGTAAGTCATCCCAGCTTAAACAGGATGTTTGTCCATGAATCCAGGGAAAGCAGCTGCAATATTGGATTACAGGGTATCAGCCAACACAGCTTACAAGAGACTGACCACATCCACTGAAAACAACTGGCTCCCACTGCAGCCACTGAAGCTGAAGGGACTTTGGGAAGAATTTCTCAGCAGCCAAGCCTTTGAGAGCCCTGGGCAGAGGAACAATCACGGTCCTTCAGCCTCCAGTGTCACTGCGGGCTCCAGGAGTGATGGAGGGCACTGCACCGATGGGCCACGGAGCTGCCGCTGATCCCTCAGCTCCCCTCTTCCCAAAGAGCACCTCCAGCCATTCCCAGATGGGAATAAAAATCCCCCAGAGATCCCTGATCTCCCTATTGAGCCAGGGAAGGGTGGGAAATGAGTAATGAGGACAGAGCAGGGCAGGCAGCCTAAAACCTCTGAGAGGCCACATTCAGCAGCCACACTGCCACGACAGTGGGAGTCTGCTTTTAGCTGCTTTATTGGCTAAATTGGACAACATTTTATTACCTCCACAATGAAGCAGATAATCCTAATGCATTTTCCTGACATTTGTAAACAGAACTTGCGAGCAGTCAGAAACTAAAAATAGAGCCAGCACAGTAAGCAACAAATCTACCGCTGTCTCCACCTGCACAGCAATATCAATTTGTGAAGTCTGCTGGCCTATAGGTCAGGGTTTGCTGGAATTCCTTCACCCTTTTCAGTGATTCCAAATTGAAAAAATAGCCTATTTCCCACACATTCTACCCTCAACAAAATAAGGGTTTTATGCACTTCATGTGCCTCAGAAAAAAATCATACACTGAGAGTCCTAGCTCTACAAAATAGTTCCAATTTAACTTTCCAGACATCTGGTCTGCCACCAGCCTTTGTCAGGTTTAATCCAGCTCAAATTTGTTCCAGGGTGAGGACCCTGGGCCTCTCATTTCCTCCCCTGTGTTGGGAGAGCACCCTGGCACCTTCTTGCACAAAGGTAGGAGACAGGAAATAGGACAGAGAATTAACTCTGACTCTCAAACAAAAATTTTTGGGATGAATCTGACTACAAATGAGAGACGGTACATAAAAACTGCTCCTCCACCTGTCATAAAAAAATCTCCTCTTACCTACTCAGAATGGGAAAAATTATTTTTAGGCAGCTCCTTGAGATGGGACAATCACTCCATCATATTTGCTTTGAAATTATTCTTTTTGAAAGACACACTTGGATGTCAGCACATAAAACACCAAGGCTTCAAAAAGCACATGACCTGCACTTGGCAGAAATCAGTCAGGCAATCTGAGCACTGCTGAAAGTGGTGGGTTTATGTCTCTATATATTACCATGTAGATCTTGCAGGTTGCACAGTCACGAGCAAGAGGAACTGGAAGTTCTGCTGAATCAGAAGTGAGACTGAAATACAGACTGTTTTCATTGCCTACTGTTGGTAAAACATCTGAAACTAACGTTACAATGAATATTTCAAAATAAATCCGTTCCAAGCAGAGAAAAACAAATAAATAGTATTTCCTAAAAATCCTCACAACTGAAGGCAAAGAACAGATGTGTTTGATAATGTCAATACTTGTAAAAAATGCTACTGGCCCAGATCAACAGGTACACATGCCTTTCCTCAAGGGCCTTCTCCCTTCCCCAAAATTCTAGTAGACCAAAATTTAAGGATTTTTATGCACACACTTAAAATTTCTGCAATCAGCAGCTACAAATAGCTGCCACACATCCAATATCTCAGACACAAGTCTGCCAGACACCTAATCTACACAGGCAGATCCAGATCTGTCCATCAGTGTCATCCTTCTAGACCCATATTTCTATCCCAAAGTCATTGGCAAAGCTGTACAAACATTATCTGTACAAAATTTTGGCTCATTTTCTCAGTTTATAATTGCACCAACATGGCAAAGACCCTTATTTCTGCTCAGTACCATTACACTGTTACGTGTCTGCCAAGCGAAGCCTACAGTTAAAGCACATCCAGGCTGGATCTTCACCTCGTTAGAATTTATGACCAATTGTAGAGAAGTCCCTAAGAGGGCTCATTTTCCCACCTGCCTGAAAGGTGCCATGGAAACCCCGTGCAGAATGAACTGCAGGAGAGTCCTGGGAGGCTGCAATCCTTGGGGAAGCTCTGGGAACTGAGAGAATGAGGCTCCAGAGCCACACCAAGTCCTCAGCTCTGCCACTGCCTGGGGCATCACTGGCAGGCCAAGAAACAACAATAAATTCTCAAGGTGTCGTAAAAAACCTTTGCAGATTCAGTAAGGTAACAAATGTTGCCATTGGGAGTAGTAAAGCTTTCCAGGAATAATTGTCTTTCCTTGTCAATTAAGCAGTTAATTATTTTACTTGTTTGGCAATGATCAAATCTTTAGCAGCTGCAAACTCCGTAACTTTATTTATTTCAGTGAATTTCAGTGAACCCCAAGAGCATATATCAGTTGAGTGTATTCCTCATTTATTATTACAGAAGCAGTAAAGTTTCAGCACTTTGAAGAAAGGTTTTCCTTTGAGTTTAATCCAAACAGTTCTTTCCAGTTTGCTGGCATGTTAGCAAAAA
>VZTX01019304.1:0-17501 GCA_013400915.1 Pardalotus punctatus | reverse complement strand
AAAAAAAAAAAAAAAATTAATAATAATAATATTAATATACTATTTCTGATTTCAGGATTTTCTATATTAAGTCATAAATTTCTCAATGTTTCAATTTTAGAACTTTTTAAAAACCTGGTTTTGTGGTTCTTGAAAAGAAATGCCAGTTCTCCACTCATTCCCTTTGTTTACATATTTTTGGTTTCCATTTAAAACCGATTATTCATTATACCATGGTGCTCACCAATAGCAGCAAAGAACAGCAAAGCAGTCCAGTCCTAAAGCTTACTCAGGCTCCAGATTACTTTCTGTTTCATTTGCTTTCACCTTCCCTTTTGCCACCAGAGCAGCCAGGCCTCCACTGGCCACGTCCCACGAATGGGCCAGACTGGGCAAACTCACGGGACTGCCCAACCCTGAGCTATGAAATAATCCTAGCACAGAAAACAAGGTGGAACTTTTCAAACGATGAAAACATTTCCCTTGTGGATTACACAGAGACCCAGCTTCTCTGCAATCCACAGCGAACCAGTGATATAAAGAAGCCTGATTTACAGCCCCTGAATGATAGAGACACACATTCAGTGGCAATAAATCTGTTCCTGATTTCAGAAAAAAAAAATAAAAATGCCTGGGATATCTCTGAACAGCTGCTGAAATATCTTCCATATACAATAAGCTTTCACTGCCAGCATTCAGTGAACAGAGCACTAATAAATGGTCAGCCAGCTACACCAGAGCTGTCAATTTTGGATGTCAGTCTTTCCCAGCATCACTAGAGACGAACACCAGGAACGATTTATTTAGGGAAAGCTGTTTTTAAAGCCAGAAATCAAGCAACTGAGCTAGCAGCAATTTCCAGGGCTGCTCAGAAGCCCATGCAGGAGCAATATTCCAGCAATATTCCAGCATGTGCAAGTGCTCTGCAAAGCACAGGAGAGAGCAGGATCCCTCCTGTCTGGCATCCCACTGCTTCACACACTCCCGTGCTTCCTCTCTCAGGTGCCAACCTTCTGTTGCCAAACAAGATCTTCTCAAAAAAAAAGACAAATAAACCAGAGAAAAGGAGGACTTGGTCTTTTTGCTTAGTTTTGGCTTTCCAGGGGGCAAGGAACTAAAAGAGGGCACATATGGTACAGCTCCAGTTGAGCTTTATTGGGACACTAAATGCATATGTCGGCATTTAAGAATAGAAATAATGAAACTTTTATGTCTATAAAAAACCTTCTAGATACGTGGTGCAAACTCTCTGCAACCGAATATACAGGTGCAGGATTTAATCTGTTGTATTTCAAATGGGGTCACTTGAACCACCCAAAATAACTCACTGCAATGACATTAAAGCACATTGTCTTTTAATGAAACGATGTATTATTGATGCCCCAACTCCAAATATAACAACTGAAATGGCCTAGAATGCTGCAAATGCCTGTAACTGCACCTTTACCAGGGAGGATTTTGCAGCTTATGCCTACAATCCACAAGCTTTGTAATTCCAAGCCTGGAACCAGCTTCCAAAAAAGCAGTTTGACCCTGAACAGGGACAAGGAAGGAGTGGTACCATGGCTAAAAAAGCCACAAATTACCACAAATGTTAAGTGGTATCAACAGCTGTTTCTAAAGCCCTCTGGCCAAGATTTGTAGCTTGCTGTATCCAGACAAGCGTTATCTAGATTTAATGACCTGGGAGACTCTTCAAACACAAAATTTCTCTCATTTTTTGTTTTACTGGCTGGATGCAAGAGAAGCACTGAGGTTCTACTCAGCACAAAAGGAGAAAACTGTTTGTGGGAGTCTGACCAGTTGATTTAAAACAAAAATAACAGAATAAGCCAGGACAGGGAGATGAAGACCCTTATCTGACCTAAAGGGGTTTCTGGAAATTTCAGAGGGATTCAATGAACTCATATTTTATACATTTATCCTCAAACCTGTAACAGCTTGGACATAGATTAAACATTTTTACCAGTCATTGAAGGTTTTGAATTGTTAATCAAAGAGATGAAACACTGCCATTATTCTCAGGTTCTGGTAAGCTCCTCTCCTGTGGTCACACCAGAAAGAGGAAGAGATCCTTTCAAAAAGATAATTAACGACAGATATTGCACAAAAGCTCAGATGTATCAACATAGAATTTATATGCAAGGATTCAGGCTAACTCCAGCACAACCAACAATAAATGATTGAATATAATTGGTTGAGCTAGGAATTGTGCTCTGCATTGGTGTCTGTAAGAAAAAAATATTGCTAATTAGCTTTTATTTCGAAGCACAGCACACTCCAAAGAGCACAACCAGTGAGAACTGCTTCCCCCGCCCCTGACAGGGTTATCTGTCACCATTCCTGCAAAGAAGTAGTGGTTTCATTTTAAAAAGATGCTCAACTTGAATTTTGCCAAATTTAGACCAGAAGAAATACATCAGAAAGTCCAAGTGCCAAAGCTCCAGATTCAGGGTGTTTTTTTATTTATTTTTGCTCCCTATTTTTATGCTCCTATTTCAAACTTAGCTTGACTGTGAGCAAGTTGGGGTATTTTAGAAATCAAGAACATTAAAACAAATCAGCAGTGCTGCTGTTAAAAAAAAAAAAAAACAGTTAAGTCCCATTTGAAAGTACTTCTAAGAGACATAAATAATCTGCACTGGAATTCCATGCAAATATAAAAATTTTTGATCAAAGTACTTTTTTTTCCCCTAGAATTTCAGTAAAATTTTAAGCGGCTCAGCAGATGAAGAAATGAATCACAAAAGCTTGTATTTGCCATGAAAACATTTTCCAAACAAATGAAACATTTCCTTTCCTAGGATTCTTATCTATAAAATTGGGTGAAAGAATTTCCCCAGTTCAGGATGTCACACACAGCGAAAATCATTTTACCATATGAAAGGATGTAGTAATTCTGCAAAGAGTGACAGCAAGCAGCATGAATATCTTATCTATTTGAATAAACTGTATTATGATCTGCCTTTTATGGTATTTCACATTCTCAAAGCACTGCCTTAACTTTTGGAACTGCAAACTTTAACCAAGGAAAACAGTAACCCAATTAGAAACAATCTGTAGGATCTTTATGGCATTCCCACAGCTTAACAGTTGTGCGAGACTATTTTTATACTAAAAGTATTTGAACAGACTTCTGACAAATCAAAGCAGATTTCTTTCTATAGAGAAATACAGCACGTCGTCAGAAGTGCATCAAGTGCTGAGAAAACATTCATATTGAAAATAATTTTGCATTGTCCTTTAACTTGCATTAGTATAATGTAATTACCATTATTGAAACTCATGTGACCAGTGCACCCCCACTGACAGGTTTCTAAAGCTCAATTTTGTCCTGCTGAAACCTCTAGAACACAAATGCAGTGGGAGCCATGAATGCAAAGGTGCTTATTTTAAGCATCCTTCACTTTAGCTCCCTTTGAAAAGTTCTCAATTTGGAACAGAGGAAAATGAGTCCATACAAAACTGTCAGTTGGACACCAAATAATGAATACACCCAAAAAAATTATGAGAAAGAGCTATTAAAGATTACATTCAAACTCTGGTACCTCTGAACACATACAGGCAGGCTGAATCTTTTTTTTTTAAAAACATTCCTAGTATGACCATCTATCTGTGTTCCGGGTTTTTTCTATGAAGGTAAAAGAAGATATTTGCTTGGCATTTTCCTCGATATTTTCGTCTGGTTCCTCCCTTAAGTCACAGGTCTTGCAATGCTGTTCTTGAGGAGGATAAACAGGAATAGAATAAATTCTCTTCACATCTACAATTGAGATTTAGAAACCTAAGCCTGCTGCTGTGGTTGGTGCCCATTCTCACCTGACCAAAACCAAAACTGGAGATTTATATTCATTTTTCTGTGCACAGCTCTCCTGAACGTGCCAAGAATGGAAAAAGGTGTGTGAGCACAAGACCAGAAGAAATCACAGTCATGACATTTCATCTCATACACAATGTTTGTTCTCTGAGCGTTTTAATGAACTTAGAAATACGAAAACCCAGGAAGATCCGAACTGAAAAGCATGGGTTGTTGAAAGATAATTAGCTGCCTTCACAGCCCTTTTCATCGTCCCCATCGATTTCAGAGACAAGACACGTATCAGGGCACCCCTATTTAATTAGCAGGCTAGTGAGCAGCTCCAGAACCAAAACAAGCTGCCAAGCACCATTAAGCAGGCTGCCAGAATGGAGCACAATCTTAGAGCCTCTTCCTTTTCCGAAGGGAGATTAGGAATGCACACCATCCCAGACACCTCAGCAGCTCTGTGAAGGAACTTTCAAACCTGGCTTTATAAACAGGTCTAAACAGAATTCCAATTTAGAGTTGCTTTTTGGCGTTAAAAATTTCTGATACCTCAGCCAGGTGAGTTTGCAGTTTGGAACAGCAAACTTTAACCATGGAAAACAGTAACTCAATTAGAAACAACCTGTAGGATCTTTATGGCATTCCCACAGCTTAACAGTTGTGAGAGACTATGTGAAAATCAAAATTTCTGATACCTGCAGCCCGTTTTAGTACACAGGAGGACGAGGACCTGTTCTGAGAACAGGTGAACATTAAGCACCCAGCATGTCATGCTAAGGACACCTCTACATACTTCTTCACAGCTCTTCCTTCTATTTAATCTTCAGTTTTAACCAGTGAGAGTTCAATTCCTGCCATTTAATACCTTAAACTAGCAAAACTCTCACAGAGGTATTCCCACAGTCTGAGAATCTGCAGTTTTAAAAATGCAAAATCACTTGCCGTCCCTTTACAGCTCAGTATGTTCTAGAATTCCTGTATGTGGAATACTTGACAAAGCACCAAAACTCACACCTGGAAGAATTATATTGGAATAAAGTCATAGATATTTTGGAACTGAGGGTAAATTGGGAAAACTGTCACAATTACATGTATAATAAATTTTACTGGTCCATTTTGCTAATAAACCTACAAAATGCCAAGACAACAATGGTGAGTCTGAATCAGCAAGTTTATTCATAATTTAATCTCAGCACTGTCCTATCAATATTTATTTACATTTACTGTATTGTCAGATAATCTGTGGCAGTTTATCACCTAGATTGTTACACTATAAACTCATTTCTATGGTCAGATAACTCGAAATAAAGAGATGACTGAAAATGCTACCTTATTTACTCAGTTAGACCAAATGGCAGATTTTATCACCTGTTTCTGTAGATTTTATCATGGGTAATGATCAAAGTAACATCTAACTAACTTTCTTTTCTCTGATAGTGAAGATTATGTTATTTGCACAAAGCAGTGAAACAGTCCCGGTAATACTCAAGTAAAATGGATTGAATTCTGCTCACCAACTAAAAGATAGCAGACCCTGTCTCTACTTCTCACACAGCTGCTGGAATGCAAAGTCTTCAAGTTTGAAGTGGATTATCAATGCTCCTTTAATACAAATCACCGAGCAAGGAAAATTCATCCTTCTTGCACAAATTTAATTAAACAGTCAACTTATGAACACAAACAATTCTGCTAAATAGATCCAAAGTCAGGAACAAAAATAAGAAAGTAAATCCTTTGTGCTATCTTTTATCTTTCTAAGCTGAAATACAAACAATCCTTCCAGGGAGAGAAGCAACTGTAGGGTGGCTCTGTGTTGAATGGAACTGTAGGGAGGAATTGCAGGCGCTTCAGACAATGTGTTAATCTCAACAACCTACTGCTAAAGGCTGCAATAAAGAGCCCTGCCATCAATCCTCCTTCAGTGCTGCATACAGAGGTGCTCTGACTGCAAGGATGCCACAGACACACTGCACACATCAAACTGCTCTGCACTCAGGCTTAGTCTACAGCTCTACAGCAAACCCAATATATTACATTAGCTGTGAGCTCCAAGCCATTAAGCAAAAATCAAAATGAAATGCGAGCCTTACTAACAAATCTCCTTTGCTCTGTGCTTTTTAAAGAAGCTCTGTTAGTAGCTTTTAAATGCAGCAATTCTAAATAAACCGTCCCGCAAACATGTTTTTAATTTTCTAACAAAAACATTTGAAAACTGTTGTGGTTTTCTTCCAGTTGCACAGTCTTGACAACAGGAAATCATACCCAGCAATTCAAAGACTGGGAAGAGCGTGAGAGCTTCCCTGACGGATGCAGAGTTGTAAAACTAAAAGAAAACGCACTAATGATTGACACCGCACTGCTCTGCATCTGCCCGATTTCAGAGTAATTGCCTTGACACATCTTCTGCTAATTCTGATCAAAGTAACAGAAGACTTGGAACCCTCTCTGATGAGATGAGCTTAATTTATTTGGACAGAAAACAGTCCAGATAATATCATAAAAAATGTGATGACAAGACAGGGGGATATTACAAAGTCGTACACTGATATTTGCAACATGTAATCATGTCAATAAAACTCTTAACTACATCAATTTTTTTTTCTGTTCCATGCACAACTATTCCAAGCTCTTGAAAAGCCTTACAAACATATTCCCAGGATAAAATCTCTTCCATCAAGCAGAATATATATATTTTTTAACATACAAAGAATTTCTGTTGTTGGTGTTTTTGCTTTTCTTTCCTGTTATGTAGCCTTCAAAACTAAGATCAAAATTTTGCGTGTTGGTATACAGGAATGTGTAAAGCAGAGCTGATGTGCACTTCACTTGGAATCCAAATGACTTTTCAGTGGAAGACACTAAGCATCAACAATCTGTGGAATCATCTAAAATATCCTGACTTAATTTTTCTGAAATGGTAAGTATAGTCTGCGAAAATCCAGTTTCAAGGTTTCTGCAGTTGCCCTTCTGAAAATGGATCTACCTTTAAATGGGTTAAAATGTCTTCTACAATCATCAGACACCAAAAGTTTTAAAAATTTGGGGCAACAGTATATTTTTTAAAACTTTTTTAGAGCATTTTTTTCAGATTATTGAAAGCAAAAATAAAAACCATGCACACACACACTTTTAGCATTCTTAGATCTTCATCTGCTCTCCTTTTAGAGATCAGCCAGTATCTAATATTCTCTAGCTCCATTTATCAGTAATGATGGGTTTGGGTTCTTTTTTTTTCATTTGTAAATCACGTTGAAAATACCTGCTGGTTTAAAAAGCAGAAACCAAGAATTACTACCACCACAACGCTGGACTTGTATTTACAAAAATCCAGCATTCTGGATCTGTAGTCACCAATCCTGCCCTTGAAGCTGAGATGAATTTAGGGAAGCGGTGGTTTTTGTGATGCCTGAGAACTTTAGCACTGCTGTAGCACTGCACACCGACCAAAGGTGTCTTTCTCACTATTCCCACCGTGCCAGAACTGGTTTTCCTTCCTTGCCAAGGCAAGGCTTCAAACTTCCCTGGCCTGACGCAGCAGGGCAGCCCAGCCCGAGCCCCTGAATGACGCAAACCCCGCTGCCCCTGGTGGTCCCACCCGTGATGCCACTCATGATTCCCTCTCCTGCTGCCTGAGGAGGGAAATGTGTTCCTTCTGCAAAGCCTTCCGAGCCAGCACAGGCACCTCATGTTCGATTCCAGCTCTAATTCAGTCAGCCCAGTCCCTGCTCTCGGTGCCCTCGCAGCCTCCCCAACAGGTGAGCCACGCTCAAATTCACAAATTCTTGTGTTGTTTTCCCTGCGCTGCTCTTACTCATCCTCCCACCTGCCTGGTGCTCAGAGCTGTAAGACAACGGCAGGTCTGCTCTGCAGCAGCACAAAAGGGACTGCAGCAAGTTCATTCGGCCACTTCCAGAGAAAAATCAAGAAGAAAATCAGCAGTGTAAAATGAATGTAAATGATCTGAAGTTGATGTGCGCAAGCACACAAGTTAGTTATCTTTGTAGTCTTGTTATAGAAGAGTCTAACAAATATTTTTTCTCTACCCCCAAGCAGATCAAATCTCAAATCAGGAGATATTATTGCAACATTCAAACAAGCAGATTACACAATTATGTTAACAGTAGCTTATTTTTGAAAGAAAGCAGAAAGAAAGAGTTACTTTTTATCAACTGTGCAAAGAGAATTACAGTGAGTTCCAGAGTACTCTAAATTCACCTCACTGTATATTCCATGGTAACTTGATTGCATACATAGGAGGTGAGAGTCCAGAGTCTCAGACTCTGTAAATTTACACCAAGTTCCTCAGACATGCTCGTTTATTTACACTGCTTGATTATCCAGCCTTCATACAATTGTCTGTGTTTGTAACACTCAGCCTAAACTTAAAATTTCCTATTTTTAATAGAGTGTACAAAAGAAGTCTAAAAATTTCCATGGAAATTATTGAGGTAACTTCATCAATGATAGTGCTAGATAAAAGAACACTTACAAGTGAAAACACTATTTTGCAAATATATTTTTGAAATGCTGGAAAGATAACATCCTTTCTTCAAAAGAGAATTTTTAACACCTTCTTAAGTGTCCTAATGACTTCTTTTTGCATAATATCTCTTAAAAATATCCTGCTTTGTTCTGCCAAAGAATAAAATTAAGAAAGAGCAATTGAAAGGAATGGCCAGAGAGAAAAAAATTAATTCAGAGCAAGAGCTGAGGCTCCTCTGGGAGAGGAAGTAGGAATGACACAGCTGCTTCAGATGGAAGCCATGAGATTAGTCACAGTTCACACATAAAGTCTTGAAAGGGCTTTAGAACAATTCTGAAATTTCTTCTGCAGTGAGAATGTAGCCTTGTGCAGGAAAGGAGGTGATCATTCTGAACACACACAGTGCACACTGTTAACCCCAGCAATGTTTGTAAAATGGATTTGCAGTCTCCCATGTGTCAGAAACCAATCTTTATAATATGCATCTATCTATAGGCTCATAATTTCAAAGAAAATAATGATGTATTTCTAGCCTCCTTTGCATTTTTTACAAATATATGACAGGGAAAAGGAAGAGCCATGGTTCAGGCTCTTCCTTTACTACAAGCCCACTTTCTTTGCTGTGGCATTTAGAACCGCACTGTATATTCACTTACCAGCCACCAGACTGTACAAACTGTCCTGGAGGGATCTCGGGGCACAACTGTCCCAGCTACGTTATCCAAAACTCTGGCATACAAATGACCTCCTGGAATGGAAGTTCACTTTCAGCAGACATTCCAAACTGATGTAATCAAAACCCCGATCATGGTCTGATTGATCTCAGTCACAACAAAGAAAATTCAGAGGAAAGGATCAAAAGCCTAAATCATACTCTAAAGATCCCATTTATTTACTTTTTTTCATTTGTTTTCTTCAATGCACGATCTTCCAAGGAAATCATAGCAAAAGCATCCCTCTTTTTTGTAAGTCTTCTTTGGAATTTGCTTCTGTCATAAGCCATAACAGAAACAAAATGACAGATTCTACCTGGCCAGCTCTGTGTTAAAACCAACACTGATCCCCACCTGATTCCACTGTTAGAGTTGTTCTCTGGCTGACTCAAGACCAACAGGTTTCAAACCTTGCAATGGCATTTATGAGCAAAGTCATTCATGGGCATGGCTTTTAACATTCTTCTAATTTCCAGACTAGAAGAAATACCTGTGTTCACCTGTTCTTGAGAATAATACGTAATAATACAGTAATACATAATAATTACAATTATTTATAACATTAATCTTGCCCATGAGTAGCTCAAACACCTCCTCCCCAGGACTCTGGCTTGCATCCACAGTGTCCAAGGCTGGCTCCCCTGTGCTGGAGTGACCCAGATCTCATCTCACAGTGACACAGCACCAGCCCATGACTGGGACCTGATCGGATATTTCAGCACAAAAATCTCATAATCACCGACTCACATGCATTCACAGAACGTTTTCATTAATGCTAATTTAATAGGAGATATTTTCAATATCAGAGTCTCAATAGATAATGACTTGCTGGGGTGTGCATACAGATAAAGGAGGGTCCAAAATAAGTCACTTCATTAAGAACTGGGTAATGACTTTTGACCAATTATTGCTTCTGTTTCAAATGAAGAGTTTACTCAAAAGCAAATACAATAAAGGAGTAAAAAGTGCTTATCAGGAGTCATTAAGTAAATAACATGGCAAGAACTTCAAATAAAATTGTGAATTATTTTTGTTCACGCCGTACATTCATACAAATTATTCTCTCAATTGTTTCACTATTATTTTATGTCATGGAACAATAAGAAACAGTGATTATTTGATCCTTATCTTTCATGTTCTTTAAGAAATTCAGGATTAAAACTCTGCAGTGTTTTACTGACGCAAATGGAATCAATGAATTCTTAAATTCTGCTGTGAAAGAAATTGTAAAAACAGGTGTTGGCATTTGGGAACTGCAGTACTGAACACAGGCCAGATGATTAATTTCATGACAGGTACCATGGAAAGCAGCCTCAGAAAGAGAAGTTCATTGAGACAGCTAGAAGAATATACGCACAAACAAATGGAAATAATTTTATAAATACTCAGTAAAATTAGACATTTAACATTTATTCAAATTGGTTGTATGTGCCAATCCCATTTCCCTTCATTATTCACGTTCCACCTATCTAAAATATACAGTCTTCAGTATTTACTGATACAACTAGTTTGGCAGATTTAGACAGAAGTCTGAATTGGCATCCATCAATGGACAGATTCACATTTCTACACCGTAAGAGAAGGTTAATTATTTACAGTCGCGTTCATTATTTGCAAATTTGGATCTGACAATAGTCACACTAGAATAGCTGGGCCTTTAACACGTGATGTTCAGACAAACTCTCAGAAAAGTAAAAAAAATCTGGTGATAATTTTTTTTTTTTTACATTTGTCTGGCAGCTGACCTGAAATGGATGTACAGCATCTGTTTCCTCTCAGCACCACTTTAAATTTGTAGAGTTCCATACCAAGAACACTTTCAATTCCTTGTAAAATTAACTCTGTGAGAAAGTTCTGATCCAAAAGCAAAATAACTGTCAAAATAAAGCACATCAGTAAGGTACTGGTTCATTGTTAAACTTCAAAAGAACTACTTAAGAATCCATGCAAAAGTTTATCACAGCAAGGATAATGAAAATATCCTTTCTTTCTTAAATAAACCCTAATGCAACCTGAAGAACAATATGTAACTCACCTTTTATTTTACAACCAGACAGAAATATTGTCTGAATAAAAATATCTAGATACAGCATCAAAGAAAACCCTTATAATGTCATTACACAGGTTTGTAAAGATTATAATAAACATTAAAAGACAGAGGAGTGTCTGCATAGCAAGTCCTGCAGAGATGAGGTGATTTCCTGGAGTTTGGTCAATTAATTTTATACCTTGATGTTACTTTAAAGATGCAGGCCCTCTTACAGATTTTAGTGCAATATGTTTCTCATGACACATAACTGCACTATCAGAACATGAACTGTACACAGGTCTGTATTCTTATTTTCCCTTTGGTTTCTTTTGGAACTACTGCAGAACAAGCACCATCCCCAAATGTGCTCAAGCAACGAAAAACACAGTAAAAACAACTGGCCAAAACCACTCCCTCAGCCCCTGAGCCTCACTAAGGAGTAGAGAAGCTGTAAGGAAGGACAAAGCAGAATTCACACAGATTCAAATGCAAACCAGCCACCTGCATCCATGTTCCAGCTAAAGAAAAGGACACTTCAGCACAGGCAGAGTGCTAAACAAATGCTTCCATGGGTTTTCCATGTGTGTGTAGGCACAAATGCACATGCCTTGGGAGGAGGGAAGGCAAACCAAACTGAGCTGACAGAACTGGCATTTGTGACATTTGTGGCACCCCAGGATGGAAGAAGCAGAGCTGGGCTCACCCATCAGAGACAAGAACAGTCACACTTGTCAACACCCATCAGCAGCAGATCCTTCCTCAGGCCCCAGCCTTGTGTCACCAGCAGAAAATGCTTCAAATGGGGGAATACAAGGGGAACTGTGTGGAGGCTTAAAAAACTTCTCCAAACTCATCCCCCAGACCAGCTTCTCCTTTTCCCACTGACCACAGCATCTGCTGCCAGAGCAGAGGGAGAGCAGCACCGTCCAGCTCGTGAGGTGAGAGGCTCAAAACCATGGGTGAGGTTTCAGCTCCAGCTTGGGCAAGGCTGAGACCTGCTTCATCCATTTCTGCCACATCTTCATCTGTTGCCATGACAACCCTGTCATCTCCCCTGCTGTGAAGTGCTCTTACTTTAAATATTGTATAAATGAACATAAATCTTGTATATATCTCATGCAGTTATTGTTTGTGGAATGGGGGCAGTATTCCTCCTAGTTTTATTAGAGGAAGACATATTATACAGATTGGTCATACTGTTACTCACTGAACATTGAAGAATTTTAACAGCCTAACCCAGAAAATGTTAATATTTTTTATGAGAAGCAGGATAGTAAAGTGTTCTCTGCCTTAAGTACAGACAAGGGCAGTTTCAACTACTTTTCTGTCCTGAACAATTCAAGTGTGTTGGATTACAAGACCTTCACAATAACTTATTTAGAGCTAAGAAACTTAAGGTAAGTCACATAATTTTTTTTCTTTTTCAAACGCCTCAATATTCTAAGTGAATATTTTGTGGAGATTTCTAATTAACAGTTTTGGATATTTTAATTCCTTTTGGATATCAATCACAAACATTGAAATTATTTTTTTTCGGTTAATAACACTCCCATCTGTCTCTAGCTGAATTTCAAAGCATGTACTTGTAAACCTGTAGCACTGATTCCATTACTTTAATTCTACATTCTTAAAAGTATTTGAGACAAACCTAGAAATAAATTAGATCCTCATCATTTTCTATTTGATTAAAATATTCTAAGAATAAATATGCAAACAAACAGAAAAAAACCAGCCAGCCCTTTAAAAAAATCAGTTTTCCACTGCAAAGGCCTATGAAGACATCCATGTAAGTATTGTAATGTAAAACCGCCCAGAACAGGAACCAGCCTCTTGTGTGAGCTTTCTATCCCATCCCCTCCTTTCCATGCAGAGTACAGAGCTTCTACTACTGTCTGATAACACATATTTATATTTTTTATTACTTATATACATATATTCCAGAATCAGATGACACTGGGGAGCAGGGTATTTTTGTTGGCAAATAGACAGCAACGTCGTAAAGACCTATAAGGAAATGCATTAAATAAGGTCAGCCTCATCTTTAATCATTCCCTGCATTTTATTTATAGATAGGCAGATAGACAGATATTTCATCTTCTCATTTTTCTTTCAGGCCCACTTTTGGTGGCTGCTGCAGCATTTAAATAGAGTTAATCAGTTCCCTCCAGAGCAAAGGCAAGTATTATAAACAGAGCTGCAGGGCTGGAGGGATGTTCAGCAAATGTGTTCAATCAACACTTGCTCCTTCTGGAATAAAGAGGATGTGCCTCTGCATCAGATGAGCCCTTGTCTGCTGCTGGAGCAGCGTGGTGGCCTCTGCCTGGGCCAGGATGTGATTTGGATTGAGGGGAAAAGGCCATGGGGTGATCCTAAAACCGCATTGCAACGCCCAGATTCTATCTAATGGGGATTATCTCATTTCCATTTGAAAACCTGCACCCACCCCAAACGTGCAAGTCACAAAAGAAGGCACGTGCTGGGCTGGTGGGGAGGCAGGTTTCAGTTCACTCTCCCTGGGCTCTTAATCTATATGAACACATTGGTTATTACCACTGAAATAAAGATTTTATTAAGCAAACTAATGAAATCTTGAAACATATTTTTTTTCTGATTAAGTTCATTTTAATAGAAAATATCAAGCTTATGAGCATAGTGTTATCTGGCACGTAAGATGGTGAAAAATTTGTTGTTTTAAAAAATAAAACTGGCAAAAAATAAGTTATTTAGTCATAATACACATTATAAAAAGGATCCTGATGAATGTCGGCAATAAATATCAAGTGGAAGTTCTGACGCTGTAAACTCCCACAGAAACTGGCAATTTCAGCCATGTTCAATAACTCCTTTAAATTGGCTAAGATTACCCAAATTCTTATATGTAACACTCTCTCTCATTATTTTAGTTGATTATAGGTTAATTATGAAAAGATTTAGAGCCTTCCCAACCTATCACTTTACATCCTTGAAATCTTTTAAGGAAAGAACACAGAGCCATTGTGCACACAGACACACAGGTTCCTTTCATCTCTAGAGCCAAGCTGCATGACTCCAATTTCCCATTAATTAGATAATCTTTCAGAGGATTATTTGCTAATTATCCTCAGTAGGCTTTCAGCATATGAAAAAATACACACAAGAAAGAAAAAAGAAAAAAAAAAAGAAACACCAAGAGAGACTTCTCCAAGAAACCTGGAATGTTACATGGAGAGCAATATGGGAATACCCCAGAGACGCTCTGGAATCCTTCAACCACAACATTCCAGGTATAACAACCCAATTGTGTTAACTGCTCTGGGCAACAGAGTACCCAAGGTCTGTCAGACTTCAAAATCATCCAACACCACACAGGACTTTAACATAAGATTATTTTACTAAAAAGCACGTTTAAGCAACTACTTGACAGATTTGTAAACAGACATAAGAAATAAGTGTGATGTCTAATAGCTATGTGTCATTTATTAGTGGTGGGAATTTCCTTCTTTTTCATTCTGCTAGCAGAGCTAAGGACAGACACGGGAGGGATTTTTGCACTTGGAATGACCAAGCACCAGTTCTTAAATGAAGCCAGTTTTCCACGCAGTCTCTTCCTGAACAGAAGCACTTGCCTGGGTTGGAATTTTCCTTCATAAACCTCCCTACTAAGAACTTACTAATCTGTCAGTTTTACCTGTAATGTTTCATCCCGACACAAAATTCAAGCAAGTCATATTTGCAACCTCCTTACTAATGAAATGCTATTTGTGGCAGTCTTAGGACGCTGCAACATGGTGCTTTTGAAACACGCAGCCCCTCCTGCCAGACCTAAGTCATATCAACACGGGGCATATTCAGGATGTATTCATATGACGCTAACAGGATTCATTCTGCCAGAACAGCTCATGTCCTGGTACATAATACGTATTTTGACAATCCCTTTTCACACAACATGGTTACTGCCACTAAGAAGCGCACGTTAACTTTTGCATATGATGAAAGGCAGATTAATTGAAATTTGAAGATTCTGATGTATTTGGGCAAGGTTACAACTTTATCAGTATTTACAGGATTTGGACGGCATGAGTTTTCTACACGCTCTTGCTGCCTACATGCTTTTTGCAATACCACATGAATAAAGGTATTAAAATGACTCAATCATTGGTCAGATGGGCTGAACAAGAGATGTTGAACCACTGTTTCCATCAGAGCTGAACGTGGTAATAAACAAGCACTATCAGACAGTATGGGCTTGAAGAAACCTTCTCTTTTCAGCCTTGCGATTATAACTATTCGTTCTTACAGATTTTCTCTCGCTTGCCTTCCCTCACAAAATTGCTGGATACTCATAACCAGCTGATGTAAGAGCTGCCTGGTTCTGGGGTTCGAGTTTCTCCATGCCCACCCAATGCTCCAGAGATTCCATCTACAACCAGAGAATCTCTCCCAAAGTGCTACTTGCTTGACAAATTCGACATCTGTAGCCAGAAAGGATGGAAGAGGAAGAAGGAGCTGCCAGGCTTATCCTAGCAGCAGCAGAGTGTTCTTCCTTCACCTACTCCCAGCTAACCAAAACATGGCACAGAGCTCTGGCTGCTGTTCTTGACTGCTCAGCTGGTGGCTGCCATACCCTCCTCCATTATTCCCAAGGCACAGAAATGCCAGTCCTGTTCCAGGATCTCCCGCACGCAAAATCTCAGCACAACGTGCAGGCACATGACTTGATGAAACTGAGACAAGAAAAACGACACCTCAGCCAAGTATCCAGAGAAATGATGGATCAATGCTGGCAGCTGCAGACCACAGCCTCACTTGCTGCTGAGTCAAGCATTTGCAGCAGACACAGCCAAGCGTGTTTAAGTTTCAGCAGCGTGGAAACATCCTGCCAGCAACTCCAGAGCCACAAAAACACAGACACCATCCAAGTTCATTGGCCTCCAAGTACTCACTGGATTTGAACTGGGGTCACTGAAGTCAAGAGAGACACTCAGATAAAGTCAATCACCGGTTTATGCAGTTGGAGAATTTGGGTGCCTAGGAAATTTGGAAAAACCAAACCAAAACAAAAAAATATTTGGTACAAGTCTATACCTAAAAAAGCATCTACCTTTCTGGTGATTCAAAGGAAAGGTAAAATCCTTATCTATAACAGACTCATAAATACTTCCTATGTTACATTTCTGATGTAATGTGCTGATGTTTTGAGTTACCATAGATTGAGTAAACTCAAGAAAATTCATATTATTTTTCTCTAGCACTTGTACATAGCATTCGCCTGCTGAGATAACAAGAAGATTTTTAAGTTTGACAGAAAGAAAAGAAAAACATGTACAAACTGCTCAACAAGAGCTGATGGCTTACTAGTAAAGATGGGATTCTTAGAGCCCTTCAGAAACATTTGGATAAAATGTTTACCTCACACTTCCTTGAGGGATTGCTTTGTAAAGAAGTAAGGCACCTAAGTTTTGAAGTCAAAATAATGAAATAAAAGGTACTCCAGTCTTATGTTCTTTAGTTGTCTGCAATCTGAAAGTCCTTGTATCAGATCCAATATGCATATCAGGGAAAAAAGAAATCTGTTTGATTTCTATTTTTAAAATAACTAGAATAAAACAATGGGTACAAAGATTCATATGGATAACAAGCAGCCTGGAACAGACTTCATTTTCCAGCAGAATTCCTATTACATATGCAGACCGTGAAACATAAATATTAATGTCAACAACAAAAATAATTTGTATTTATATCTGTTTGTGGGCAAAACAGACGCAGTTAGTAACACCAGTCATGCCATTATTAGTCTACTGCAACACGTAGCTTTCTAAAATATATTAAATACCTTATAGGTAGGGGTTTTTTAAAAGACTCATTAAAATCTCTCCATAAATACTGGATATTCTAGCGGGTTTAGAACCACTGTGTTATTGCAGTCAGTCTTTCCCCAAAAACAAGACATAGAACTGTAATATACAGAGAGGTTGCTCAAATCAAAGCTAAGTGAAAGACAGTTCAGAACTAAAATTCAACACTTATATTATGCCAGTTCTGTTTAACCAAACAAAATGAACAACCATGTATGGTCAAACAGATCGGGTTCTATTTTACACTTTAAAGAAAAAAACAGTCACAAAAGACCAGAGTAAAATTTCTACATGAATATAAAACTCATCCTGCTCTGGTACAGTGTAGTATCAGTTTTGGTGCTGAAAATATTTCCGCACACACCAAGTTCCTAGAAACTTACTTTTTTTTAACTCCTATTGGAGACTCACACACAAACCTTTATATGATTTAACAACTTGCAGTCTAAAATCATCCTGAAGATGGCTAACACAACTAGGCTGAAAATAAATTCAGATTTCAACCATGAAACAGTTTCCATTCAAGCTCTAGCAGATGCACTGAGGCAGTTCTGTTTGTGTCGAATGGTAGCTAAATTTTAAAAATTCAAATCAAGAAATGTAAATAAATAATAGATATAGTATTACTGCTTCTTCTGAAACTTTCATTTTTCTCAAT
>VZTX01019303.1:109912-372740 GCA_013400915.1 Pardalotus punctatus | reverse complement strand
CCCGGGATGTCCCCGAGCCCGAGAGACCCTGAGGGCCGGCCCCGGCGTGTCCCCGAGCCCGCGGGACCCTGAGGGCTGGCCCCGGCGTGTCCCCGAGCCAGCGGGACCCTGAGGGCTGGCCCCGGCGTGTCCCCGAGCCAGCGGGACCCTGAGGGCTGGCCCGGGATGTCCCCGAGCCCGAGGGACCCTGAGGGCCGGCCCCGGGATGTCCCCGAGCCCGAGGGACCCTGAGGGCTGGCCCCGGGATGTCCCCGAGCCAGCGGGACCCTGAGGGCCGGCCCCGGCGCTGATGTGGCAGAACGACACGTGCCGTGCCCGCATCTCGGAGTTGTGCCGCAGATCCCTCCCTCATCTCAGCTCTCTCCCGGCTGCTCCGCACCGCACAGGGGCCTGTGAGTGGGTTTGTGGTGAGCTGGGCCTGCTCCGTGTGCTGAGGGCGTTGGCACCTGGAAGACTGGAAAGTTTTCCTTCCTTGTTCTGAGAAGCGAGTGTGCGTTGCCAGAGAGATGGTGGAAGGACGGGAGGAAGAGGTGTTGGGTGGTTCATGGATGTTTTATGTGCTGTCAGACTAAAAAGTGATAACTTTTACTAGGGAGATGACGTACATGGAAGTTACTTGCACTTATTGTGAAACTTGGATTATATGGCTGCCCCATGATACAGTGTGTTTACAGATACAAGTTGGGTTTCTGTAGGATCAAGCAGAAACCTTGGTTTAGTCTCTTTTATTTCTCTCTATCTCTAAATAATTACCATTTCTGTAGGTATTAAACCTTAAGTTTCCTGTCTTGTCAGTTGTTTTCAAAGTGTAAGTGTAAGTCTCTTGGCTCAAGCATGGTATTTCCACGCAGGAGTTCATTTTCCAAGATAGCCCTTCCCCCTGACGTTTTGCCTCTGGAGAGAGGTGGTTTCTCAGGTAAGCTTTCTGCTCAGCATGGCTCTGAGAGCAGATGCTTTGTGTAAAAGCCTTCCTGGGGTAAAGGCTTGTTTATGGTTTCCCTGTAGCAAACAAAGCCGGCTCTCCAGCTCTTCACCTGCGGGCACCAGCTCTGCTCCTCCAGCCTTTGTGTTAAGACAGCAGCTGATGACAAAGAGATTGTGCAGACGGTGATCTCTGTTATTTATTGGGAATCTAACGAGCAACACTTGTTCTGCCTTTTCCCAGGAATTGAATGTAGTGCCCTTGTAAGCCATGTTTTGAAATGAGACCTCAGGAGTGGCAAAGATTCCTCTATCTGTTTTCTTTGTGCCCTTGGTCAAATAGCTCATTACTGCACTGAGGTTTAAAAACAAACTTCAAGCTAACTAACCCTTGAATAAGTTTAATCAACAACTTAATCACATAAGTTTGTCGTCAGCCAAGCTGAACTCTTTGCCTCACAAAAACAAAGGCTAGCAGTTGTCTCTGCACACATGTAATGTTATTACAGACACCTGGACAAACCCTCAACTGAAGTTTTGTGCAGGTGCCACTGGTTTGGATCTGCCTGAGCAGAAGGGAGTTAATTAACTGGCTCTGTGCCGGGGGCTTTGAGGACGAGACTTAGAAATGTGGTCATTCACCCTGCAGACTTCTGAAAAATGCTATTCTTGTATGAACATCAGGTCAGTGTTCTTGACTCAAGGCAGGTGAGTGAGCAGACTTTCAGTTCTTGTGCAGGGTGTGGATTTGCAGAAAGGAAGTACAAACTTTGTTTCTGGAGACTCTCCTGGCTTTACTGGAGGCATTATTAGGAAAGCTGGAGGATCTTGGTGTCACTTTGCTGTGATCACAGGAGGGTGAGGTGGGGACTTCCTGATGCTGGACTCTACCCTGGAGTCCATGATCTGTGTGTTGCAACATTCTCTGTGTGCACAGGAGAAGTGCTTCTGGGATGAACCTGGAACAGAGACTGTACTGTTCCTGCTCACACCTCTTTTGGCATCTGTTGGAAGTAAATACGCAGCTGACAGAAGAAACCAAGAAGCTTTTAAGCATTCAAAACCTCCCTCTCTCTGCTTCTAGTTTTCTGACCATTGTAATGTAATTCCTGTGACCTCTTTGCCCCTCCCCATGTCAGCTATGAACTTAAAACAAAATCAGGAAGAAAATCTTGGGTAAAGATATAGTGTAGGGCACCAACAGTGGAAAACTGTAATCAGTCTTGGAAGAAGGAAATAACTCAGAACAGAGGGAAAAGCAGGTCAAGCAAACACGGCTTTGGAAAAACAGTGCTTACTCTCCCAGAGGTGTCTTGCCAGATGTCTCTAAGAACTGATATTTTATTTTTTAGAAAGGTACATTTTGGCTTGTAATAGAACAGAAAAATTAAAAATTAGCCTTGGGTGCTCAGAGTCTGGTTAGTATTAAAAAAGAAAGTATGTCCTGGCCTTCACTTGTGTTTAGGCCAGTGTCATAATAATGGAGTGATTAATAATGGAGATGCGTATTGCATTTTGCTACCATATTTTCAGTGCATTGCATTTATTTTTTGTAAACTATATAGATAGAGAGGTGTATATATATATGCAAAATACTGAGCTTTTTTAGGTCTGTGTTCAGCCCATGAACTGGGTTTCCCCAAGCTGTAAAGCTGATACAGGTGATGTGGGAAGGCAAAAGCTGCGTGTTGTGTTTAGTCAAACCACTTCTCCCACTGCAGCTTCCCAGGGCCGTTTCTGAGCACCTTTTTTGGGGAGCTAAATAGGATATAGGAAACCTATAGTTTATTTATGTTTTTCTGCATCGCTATTAATTTAGCCTTCAGGCCAAAACAGAGTTTAATTGGAAAAATGTATTCTTGAATGCGTGACTTAAAACACACTGCGCGCTCCCTGGCCGTGCTATTTTTAGGTTTTGGGTTGGGTTTTTTTTTAAAAAAAAGGCTTTTCCGAGGCAGCGTGGTGTTCTCCGCAGCCAGAGCAGCGCAGCAGCAGCGCAGAGCGGAGTCACCTGCTCGCGGGGCGACCCTCGCCAGGGCCGCCTCCTCCCGGGGCCGCTGCCCGCGGGCTCTCAGGGCAGCGGGGGGTCGGGGTGCGAGGGGATGGAGCCGAGCCCGAGCGCTTTGGGGCGGGGGCTGCGGGGGCGGCGGTGGCGGGTCCCCCTTGGAGGGTCGAAGCCCGAAGCTGCTGGCCCAGTGCCCAGCGGAAGGCAGGGAAGCTCAGCGGGAATGGATATGTTTTCTGGTTGCTTTTGTTGGTGTTTTGGGGGATTGTTTGGGTTTTTAATGTATTAGACGCTCTGGTGTCAGGGAGCATTTGTATTCAGTATATTCTTGGAGAGAGGCCTAAAAATGTCACCGCGTTCTTGTTTTGGTCCTTGTGTTCCTTTTGGTTTTTTGTTGTTTCTTTTTTTTTTGTCCTTTAAGGCCAATGCTGTATCAGCCCATCTGTTCTATGAGTTAATGACTTCCCATATTTTGAGGTGCAGCCAACCAAGTCATCAGCCTCCTGAGACTTTGGCTGTGGCGTTTGTAAACCATAGTTCATTAACAAACTTTGCCTCACAGGTTGTTTTTTCCCTCCCTTTCTCTCATTTCCTCCCCTTACTTAAGTAACTGAAGTGTGGTACACGGCTGTTTTACAGACAAAAGGGGCTTTGTCGTGTGGAATTGTTTGTATTTGTCATGCAAAGAGGCTGCGCTGACAGAGCTGAGGCTCTGCCGGTGTGGCAGGAGTCCATGGGCTGCAGCCTTGGCTCTCTCTGCTCTTGCTTTGGTCCAGCCCTTGCTAAAAAAGAGAGCCAAAAGAAAAACCCACCCCAAACTTTCTTGTGTGCTGGGTAAGGAGTGTGTTTCTGTGGGAACTGAGTTACTGCAGCACCTGAAATATGGTAGGTTAGGAGGAGATGAGTGCTGAAATAGGAATAGGGTCAGAAAATATGTCTAAGTGCTCTTGTAAACATACTAAGAAGACTGCTTCATTTTAGCCTTAATGTGGCATCTCTTTTCCAAACAGAGTAATATCTGTTATAACTCTGACACAGATATTGTTTTACAAAAATAAAACAAAACAAAACCCAAACCCAAGAACAAAATTGCATGTAGGTCATGTATAATTGGTAATGTACAGAGTGTTCTCGGCAGAATTATTTAGCTTCACTTGACTATAACTTAAAAAAATATTACACGTCTGTGGGATTTTTTGTAGGATTCTGTAAGTGTAGTGCCTAAGACCCCTTATAACTGAAAAAAAGCCTTATGCTAGAAAAAGAGATTTGGAACTTCTTTTGTTTTTTAATCCTTCTGCTTTTGCAGCCCTACCTGTAACAAGTCTGCAGTCATTTGTGATACATAAGAATTGCAAACAGCCCAGAAAGGAGCAGAAGTTACTCTTCCTTGATAAAACCATCTATCTTGTTTCAGCGAACTGAGAACACTTGGTAATTTTTCCCATGCTAGGGTGTTGCACAGTCCTTTATCTTAAGATTTCCATGTGTCTTGCCTTGCCTTGTGGTCTGGTGAGGCAGTGTGACCTGTGGGTGCTGCAGCTGTGCTGTGGCAGCTCAGGATGGACTGCCCAGATGGGCGAGTTGGAGCTGTGTTGGGTTGACCATTTCCAGTTCTCTGCTGCTTCAGGTAACTGTGTCAAATGTTACTGTTCCAAAAATACCAGCTCAAGGTGGAAGTGGTTTTCTTGTCCTCCAGTGCAGCTTTACAGTGGAAGAAGTGAAGTTAGTCACTCTGTGTTCTGAGCTTCTTGGCGAAGCAAGATGAACTCTTTCAGTCTCTTTTGGTTGGGTTTTTTATTTTCTCCTTCGTGCTGCTGACCTTTATCTGCACTACCTTTAGTCTTTATCCTTCTAGAAGGTGGGTGAGCAAAACTGTACGCACTTCAGTTGAGGAGTTGGCAGATTTGTCTACAAAAGGACTTACCTGTGTTAGCTGTTTTTACTGTGCTTTTCTAAAGGCTGTAGCAGCTACAGTTGTCTGGGGAAGAAGAAATCTGTTGAGCGGTGCCAGGGTTTAGCTGTCACAGGGCTTTGAAGAGAGCCAGTTCTTTCAGCCTGTGCAGTACAAGGTCTTCGAGGAGGAGTTGTGCCCGTGTGCTGCCTACTGAGCAGGCGGCTTTTACAGCTGGTGGCACTGGCACAGCCAAGGTAACTGTTCTGATGACCTTCCAAAGTCAGACCTGGAGGCAGTAGAAGTGCATATTGTTATTAATAGCTGTGACTCGCCTTTTGTGGTCACTTGTGAAAAGTATTGTCTGTAAATAGGTTGAATTAAAGCTGTTCTTGGCATTGAATGTTCAGGTTGCTTTAAGCTCTGAATCAAGCAATGGGCTATAAACATGGACATAAAAAATAAATAGTCAAGTAGGCCCTAGTGAAAGTTGTTTTGAGAGACCAGCAGAGGATGTTTATAGTGGGAGATAAATACTGAACTTCCTGTGGTTAAGCATTCCTCCTTCCCCCTCCCCCCCCCCAGTTAATGGCTTTGTTTCCCTACAGCAATTTGGTCATGCTAATAATTGTCCTTTGCTATTGGTACAGCAGTAAAAATGTACATTTAAAAAAAAAAGTGTCAAATCATTATCTCTGCTCCAAAGATACTCTACCCTTTGAACGCATGCTGCTTGAATGTATTTATGCTCCTAATCCTGGGAACTGAAGATAGGAGAGTGAATGAGGTGAGATAGTGCCTGAGGAGCAGGATGTGTGATGGGATCGTTGCTGTTGGCATCAGAGCTGTAGGAGCAAATGGTAACCCTAAGGAATTGGGTGACAGAGCTGCTCGGAGCAGCTGGTGGCACGAGGCTGGCCAGGGGACAAATGTGAATTCTGAATCCCTCCTACCAAGGTGGTGTTGGAAACTGGTGGTTTGGACAAAAGGAGGAGAGACAAATTAGAAGATAATGGACTTCTTCAGGTCTAGGAGCAGATGTTTTTCAGGAACAACAGCAGAATGGGGAACTTGTCCCTGTGGGATGCAAAGAAGGGGGACTATTGTCATTGATTAGAAGGATGTAATGGAGTAGCAGTGGTTAACTTGGATAAGTGATGGGTAAAACATGTAGGACTAACCTTATTTGGAAGGGTGGTTGTGTTGGCTTTTAGTCAGAGATATTTTTGTATGACCCTCTAAATAGTACAGGATTTTTGGAGAACAGGCCTTGAATTGAAGGCCATAGAAACAGCAAGAATGCTTTGTAAACTTCAGACCTCTAACAGTAACAGCTTGCTACAAAAAGCATTCGTCCTTAACACATTTAAGGAAAAAACAAAATCTAATTCTGGGTGAAAGGAAAGGACAGCTGATAGTACGTTTGGTAGTAAGTGAACTTGGAAAATACCAACTCTTGACTCTGATTTCACAAGATCCATGAGAGTTTGAGGGCTGATGCAGCACAGCTGATCTGGATTGTTCCATGTCCCAGTTTGGTTTCACAACCTCCTTTTGCATTTGCATTATTTCACAATAGAGTCTAAGAGGCAAGAAATAAGCATGTAATTTCTTCCTTCCTTGACTGTTAAGTCTTAAACTCTCGAAGGGTAGGCAATCATAATTTTACCCTCAAGCTGCAACTTGCTGTGTTGTTCTTTAATATTTAAGAAGTATTAAACTGGGATAATGACTTTGCTTCAGTTGCAGCACTTCATCACTTGGCCATTTGCCCTCACTGATTGGTATTTTGGGTATGTGTTTTCTGTGTTCCCTCTTTTTGGTGGTGCTGTTTATAAACATGCACTCTTAAATGCATATATTACAGATGTCTTTTTGAAAGAAAAAACTGTCTAAAGCCTTAGAGCATCTTTAGCAAATGATGGTGTCCAACCTATAACTTTTGTTTTAATGCTCTGCATGCATGTGTTCCTCTAACAAAATTAGTGTTGATGGCACATCCACAGGTTGGGGCTGTCAGAAACCCTTAGGAGTTACATATGTGAAGCATTAGTAAAACATGAGTTTGTTTTCTGGAGACAAGACTGTGTAGAGATATTTCTGGAGGTAAACCAGACAATCCAGTGGTAGGAGTGGAGGGAAAACTGCCCTTAGGGGTCTGCCTTGGCTCTAACTCACACACCTGTAATTATTTTTGTAGTTACTGGAAAGCTTTTTTTATATAAATTGAATGGTGGTGAGGTTGTGCACTGTGCTGTTGGGAAACCAGGACTTACATATATGTAACTTGGGTATGTTTGGCTATTTTTATCAGTCTACTTCCTCATGTCAAACTTGTGTACATTTCTTCAAGGGAAAATGTAAGCCATGAGACGTCCACATTGAAAATACCGTAATGGGAATGAATATTCCTCCCTGCTTACAGTGAGTTTTGGCAACAGTGTTGAGAAAACTGTGGTTTAGATAAAGTGAAAGATTATTTCTTTTTACTTTGGAGTATTTGATACATCCTCAGAACTTTGCATTCTTTCTGGTCTTAACTTTTTTACTGAACTAATGAATAAAATTAAGCCTTGTTAATAGCACAGGATCATAAGGAAGGAAATAAAGTCTGCTCTGCTGAGTCTTATGTGTGTTGTTGAGAATGCTACACTGAGGTACAGAAGAAGTAAAATAGCTGGTTTGTGTGCTTTTATTTTCAATCCTGTAATTTAGCTGTTAATGTGCTGTTTTGGCCAGCACAGGTACTTTTGGCTTCTCCTTCCCAGTGCACAGATGTGTTTGTCACTAGGTGCCGCCTGTGCAGGGGGTGTGAGGCTGCAGCCACGGCTGGCCATCTAAACCAGAACACCACACATTTCTCAGTGCCCTGAATTTTAGACTCTGAGCTGCCACCCTCTTGTTAAAAACAAGCACTAAGGGGTGGCATGTGCTGTAGCACCATGTGCTGTGTAGTGTTGTTTACAGGGCTATGGTGTTTTGTAAAAGCAGAGTATTTGGGATCATTGGGATCGGTGATATTCCTCTTATAAAGGCAGGAGCATCTGTCTTTGTAGAGTAAAAGCAGTTTTGGTCAGCCTGGCACCTAATCAGAGTAGGATGCCCAGTTGTTTGGTTTGGATAATTCTCATGGTTTCTACTCTGTGGTTACCCTCAGGTAGCAGTGCACAAAGTGATTGGAATAACAGGTGAGATGTGCCTGTTAAATTGGCCACATGGGGCTCTAACAGAGGCAGCTTTGCTAGTTTTGTACTTTCTCTGAGGAAACGTATGTAAAAATGCAAGGAGACTGATAAAAATGATAGCAGACTGGCACATTGAATGTCCCTTGTGCATGTTGTTGTGTTGATCTGGTTTGCTGCTCATTTATAAGGTCTATTACAAGACCATTTTGTTAGTAGGACTTTATTTTGAAATTTAGCCATTGGTGTAATCTGTGAAGCAACTATTTAAGTGGGTTGCAGGTCTCTTCGTGGCAGTTTCCCAGTCCTTAGTTTTGCTCCAGTACAGGTTCATCATTGCATTACCAAAGGACAATATTCTGTGAGAAGGTTAAAATGCATGGCTGACCCCAGCAGCAGGGGAAAAAAAAAAAGTACTCTGGGAATAATGTTAGTTGGTAAATTCTGCCTGGAATGGGCAGAAAAGCCCATTACAGCACAGTTCCTTGCAGAGCAGGAGGAGTTGGGGCTGTGTACAGAGCCTTTCTGTACAGGTCCTGGTTTGTCTTTTACAGCTCTTACTTCACTGCTTGCAATGACAAATTGTTCAAAACTCGAGCTAGGTGTTTCAGGTAAAGAACCTTTTGAACAGGCTTTGAAGAAAAGTGTCTTCTCTTAAAATTTCTAGGGACCCAGGGGGTTCTCTCATCTCAGTATTTCATTTTATTGTCCTTAAAGCAGGAAGCAAAGCTGTTAAGCTTAATAAGCACTGTATTCTTGCCACTTCATAGACTTTATTGTTTCCCCAGAGACATCTTTCCCACTGTTGGAGAGGGGGTTCATAGCCTGAACCTATGACAAAGAGGAAAAGGGACAAGAAATTGTTATCTTTCTTGTTTAAAGGCTTCTGCACAGAGGAATTTACCCCGAGGGCTTTTGTCAGTGTCCTTCCAGAGACCTGGACATGTTTGGATGGATCTGTTTTGCTTTGCATTTAGTTCCCTGCAGCTTTCATTACATGGAATAGTTGACTGTTCCATGGATTTGAAGTTGGGGTACCATTTTACCCCCTCTCTCCTGAAAAGTGGAGTATTTTTAATGGTTTCAGTTTCCTGTCTCAGCGTGCATTTTAAGGAAGCACATCTGCCTTTGCTGTTCTGCTTGTTCTTTTTTGATCTGCTGTGCTAAGTATCTGCAGCAGATTTGTGCAAGTGACTTTGTGGGATGGGTTTTGTAAATCCAAGGTTTGGGAATCTTGAGTAATCGCAGGGCTTTGTAATCACTGAGATTTAGTCTTTTGGAGTGAATTGAGGTCTCTGTCAAGACATTGATGAAGTTAATACACGTGTGGGTTGTATAGTAATTAATTCCCTTAGAGGGTGGAGGGAGCTGGTGATATCTGCATGACTTTAATATCTTCTTTCTTTTTAGGCAGTTCCTTGTAGCTGTGATAGATTAATGCAAGGTATCCTTAGTTTTGTGCCATTAAAATGTTCAAAACCTTGTGATTTGAAAGGAAATGCCTCAAGGTTTTCAGATTATACATATAACTCCTTCAACTTCCTACAGTGTTGGGTTTTTTTAAAAATTAAACACTCTGGCTTTGATTAAGAGTATTTCTGTATATATATATATCTACATCAGATTATTGTATTGATTGTGTAGAGTACTTGTGCCTTATTCTTAGTAACAGCCAAAATGAGCTCTGCTCAAGAGAGATTTTAGTGTTAATTATACTGAAAGGAGAAATAATAAGTAGTGAGTAGCATGTCTTACTATATTGTGTTAAGCTGCATCTGTCATGCTCCTTTCGCACAAAACCAAGAAAAGGTTGAGCAGTGTTTAGGTCTTGTCTTACAGATGTAAAAAATATTTTAAAATTGCATGCACCTTGCTGTTTCCTTTCAATGCAAGCACTGAACTGAGGCACACAGGGGCATAAGATGTTGGTTTCCTTTATTTTTGGTATTGTTTCTGTGTGCAAATACACAGGTTTCTTCTTTTCTGCCTGTTTACAACTCACATGTCAATCACTGCACTACCACTGACTCACCCTTCCAAAATTCAGCATAAGAAATGTGGTCAGGTTCACTGTAGACCCCCTGAACAGCGAGGCACAGGCACAGTGCATGAGCTGCTTGGATGGTCACCTCCTCAGAAAGCACACAGAGAAGGATTTTCCACTGCAGCAGGAGCCTTTGCTTTGTGGGAATGTTGTTGTGAGTCCTGGTTTCTTGTATTTCTGTTCCAGTATGTATGACCAATTGCCCTACTCTGATTGTCATGGTGGGTCTCCCAGCAAGAGGAAAAACCTACATCTCGAAGAAGCTGACACGCTATTTAAATTGGATCGGAGTGCCTACGAAAGGTGATGGATTTACTTTTGTTTACATCAGAAGGACAGGGCACGGTGTTAGGTGGTTTATAAACCTGATGTCCAGTAATTTTGTTGCAAAGTTTGATTACTTAAAATCCTTCTGCTTTGTTAATGTATTTTTAAGCAATAACGTACACAGGCACGTTGCTGTTTAACTGTTAATTAATCAAATTTTGTTGACTGTCCCTTTACCTTGTTCTGCCAGGTGCCTAAATCAACTTTTTTCCCTTAGCATTAAACACTGCCCGGTTTTGTTTACTTTTTTTCCCCTTCTTTCCCTTCCTTCTTCATGTGGGTGAAAAGGAATGTTGTTTGCAAGCAGTTGAGCAGTCAACACTTCTGGGTTAAACTTCCAAGACTTCTCCATCTTTTTTTCTCTGTGAACTTTGTGCTACTTGCAATTCTCTATCTACTTCTTTGTTTGTGGAATGACTTGCAGTTCTTTGTCTAAATGTGAAGAGCCCAAGGAGCTGAGGCAGCCAATTCCACTTGTTATCACCCTCTTAAGGATTTGTGTGTGTGTTTTGGGCAGGAAATGGCTCAGATTGGCTGGGCTCCTGTGGTGTCTTCTGGGCCCAGTAAACAGGACCTAAGTCCGTTTGAGGTTCTGAGCAGCCACCTCCCCTTCCTTGCCCTCTCTCTCTGTAGAAGTGCAATACAGTTTTAGTGTGTTGAGATTCTGTGTCCAGTGCAGTAATAGTAGATTTTTATGCCTAGTTAATAATTTAAATGACATCAGACTTATGAGATCATACTAAAGTGTGGAGTTTTGGCTGGATATTCAGAGATGTATTTCCTAGTAGCTCTAAGAAGTCAAGATGAAAAGTTCTGGCCTGTGTTTAAATTGCCTTTTGATTCTAGGTTATAGCTTTTTGCGTAGGTGTTTTCTTAAGTTTTTAGAAACTTGTCTAATGTGCTTTATTTAGAAGAGACATTATGGGGGATTTATTATATTGTTTGAGAGTTTACAATTTTTGAGGATTTAAAGTATCCTCAATTTTGACTGTTTTTGTGTGGTTTAACCCTTCTGATGACCAGTATCAGATAGTTGGAGAGTTCAGTTTTATCCATTAGGCTGAAATAGAATTACAATCCAAGTAGTTTAGCCTATATCCAAGGTGACAAAGTGCTTATATGTGAAATACACATCTAACTTAAAGTTATGTAGCTGTGTAATGTATATATGTCATTGTGTTTGAACACTTCACTGAAAAGCAAAAGTCCTGTATTGGACAACAAGCAAGATATTGCCAATATCTGGCACATGCTTGGTTGAATATATCCCAAATACCGATTTCACTGTAGGTGTGGTTTGGCTAAGCTATAGGAAAAATTCTGTGGGCTACTGTGAGCAGCACATTAGGAAACACACACTTGTGCTTAATGAAAAATAGGTAGAGCATTGCTGCCTGATTTTACAAAAATATGCAACATAAACTCACCATATGACCTTCTGTCTTGGGTTGCTGGTTATTGTTTGCCTTTGTTAGAAGGGATGACTTGGGATTTTCTCGGAAAACCACAGAGCCTTTCTGTCTGTGTCTTCAGAGATGCAGTTTTACTGAAGTTGAAGTCAATGTAAAACACCTCACTGCCTGGCTGAAGGAATAGATGACATTTTGCCTAATTCTTCCAGTTGGTGGGACTGAACTGATACAGGATCAGTATCAAGTAGCCCTAACATCTGCTACCCTTTGGCTCTTAGTGTCTTGAAATTAGTGTGTGCTTAATTTAGCAAGAGTTCTTGTTCTCTGAGACAGATGGCTCAAATTATGAGGTTATGTAAACCAGAGAAAAGATAAATGCCATCTTTTCATGTAACATTAAGCAAGCTGGAGAGTTCAAGAACAGAAGGTGGAGGTAAATAACCCAGGCTTGAATCACTTCAGCAGTCATTTCTGTGTTTTCTTCCTTCCAAAATCCTCTGTGTTTAGAGTCTGAAATGGTTAAAAACACAGAGGACTTTTGTCTGTGCCTTTTGAAGGAGATGAAGTCAATTAGATGTCTGAATAGAATTGTGTTGCAATGTGGCTTTTAGATACTGAGCCCTAGAAGCCTTTGTGAATAGTTGCGGTTGTGATACCAGTTAGCTTTGGGAAACTTTTCCATAGGCGTGGATGCTAAGAATAAAGGCTGAAGATTGTCCCACTAGATAGCACTTTTTCCTCTGCTGTGCATGACCCTCTGGCAGTAACTATACCTTCTCATGAAATTCATTGGTTTTGATTTTTAAAGGGCTGTTGCCTGACAACACTGCCCATCTGAATTTCTTGCACCTTCTGTTTTTCTTACAAGGACCCACCTTTTCATGTAGCTGCTGTGGCCGCTGCTCATTAAAACCATCACAGAATTCCTTGGATTGTACTATAATCCATGTCATATAGTTGACCATGAAAAATTCTATCAACACTGCTCAGCTCAAACAAAACTTGACTTTTGGGGAAAAAAAAAATTTTTATATCTTTATACTCTGCCTCCAATCCCAACAGCAATGGCTATACAGCAGCTGGTACTTGAGCTCTTTTATTCTATGTCTTTTTTTTTCTTAATTGCAACCTTATAATTTTGTCTACAGCTTCTTTTCCTCTTTCCAGAAATGAAGTCTAGCAAATAGTGTTGTACCTTGGCAGCATCTCAAACAGAGTACTTCAGTGTGATTTAATGTTTAAAAAAAAAAAACAAAAACAACCAAAAGCTTTGCAGTTCAACAGAAAAAACCTGTAGGTCTGAAACAATGTAAAGCATTAATTGCATTTCAACAGCCTCAGAGCCATTGAATGAGATTAATTAGGGTTCAGTGTCATTGTCTGCTCTGTGGCAAAGCAGAACTGTCTTGCCCTAATCCCCTGCCTGATATTGTGACACGTGTTCAGCCACAGACCTTTTGCACCTTTGCCCAGATAAGGAATAGGTGTTTTTCTGACCACTGATATGAGACCACAGTAAGATTGTGCCCCATACTTAGGAGGATATTTTAATGATTTTTTTTCTAACAATTTATCGGTTTTTTTGTTGCTTTTTTTTTTTTTTCCCCAGTAAGTGGAGCAGGGGTTGTGAAATACTAATCCTTAAGGAATAGAAATATTTGAGCAGGGTTCTGAAAAAATGCTTCTACTACTTGAATTTTGAGTTCTGTTTACCAAAAGCAAGATTGTTTAGTTATATTTAGAACTCTGCCTTGTTTAAATAAGAGCTTTAAATTTTGGGAGGTGCTATCAGAATACTATTTCACTGCACATATCCACAGAAGAAAAAGCTAATAATCATAGTTATTAATTATTATTAATACTAATAAGCATTAGTAGTCCTTTATAGACTTTGAGTAACCCCTGAAAAGGAGGAAAAGAATTTCTTTTTGTTGTTCAGGCAAACTGGCAGACAAAGGCTCTACAGTATGACCACTGAAGTGGAATGACTACAGCCCAAGTGTTCTTTAGCTATTTCCAAGATTTATTGCTGTCTTGCTATTTTAAACCCCACAAAACACAACAAGAAGTATGATATGGTGACTTCTTACAGGCCAAATTATTTTATCCTTACAGGAAGTTTGGTTTCAAAGTTGTCATAATTTTTGTCCTTTTCACGTGACCTTTGTTGGCTCCCACTAATGCTGTTTTCTCTTGGCAGAATTTAATGTCGGTCAGTATCGTCGAGATTTGGTGAAAAAGTATAAATCCTTTGAATTCTTCCTGCCTGACAATGAAGAAGGCTTGAAAATCAGGAAGTAAGTTTTGATTGTAGTTGGTAAACAATGCCAATTGTATTAAGATTATATCCTGTGTAATTTGCTCTTAGAGATGGCTTGAAGTTGCATTTTTGTATGCTCAAGGAGACCCTTAGGGAGACTGCAGGAAAAGACATTCTAGAGAAGGTGGAAAAGTGATTTCTTTAGGCTGATTAAAATTTGGAGTCTTTGTTTCATCTCAGGCATCAAAAATGGAGAGAAGTCCTTCTTGATTCCTTTTCACCTTTCAGTAGGATGTGACTACTGTTACTCCTGTAGATACTCTATGATATTTTCACTCAAAAACTATTTTAACAAATAGTTATTACTTTTCCTACCTTCTTGTAATTTGTCAGCTGATAGATGTGATTCTTTCTCCTGCATAATTACTGAAATCCCATTTCAGAGCTTTTGTTTGGTTCATAAAGGAAAAAAACCCACATAACTGCTTTTCTTTTTGGTTTGCATAGAGGAATTGTTAATCTGGAGCACTTTGAATGTATTTATCATTATGTTCTTAAACGAGTGGGAATCAAAATTATCATTTTCTGCCTGAAATTTTCTTTTTGGCCACCATGCGGGTGCCTCATTCAGTCAATCAATGCACTGCTTCAGAAATTGCCATGTGTTGCTAATGCTGTGCAAAGCAAGGAGAGCACCAGAGTGAACATCTGTCCAGAGGAAGTGTTTGAGTGTCTGCTCTTGCCTGGAAGGAGGCTGTGCTTTAGTGTAGAGACAGACCTAGAGAAAAAAGTGTAGATGAGGACAAAGGTCAGAGCAAGAGGGAGCCGCTTTCCTAGGGGAGATCAAATGAGAAGGTCTTTTGATTTTCTTCAGCTTTCACTGTATGTCTTAGTGTGTTCAGGAAAGTACTTAGAGTGTGCAGTATGAAATGAGGAGGAACAGAAAATGAGACTGATGGAAATGATATTTATTTAGGCTACTTAAAATATGGACTGTTTTGTTCTTAATTCAGCTTCAGCTTAAGCATGAAGAATGTCTGGACTTTCCAAGTGTCTGGACTTCCTTTTGTGGCTGTCCCTTGCCTTGTCCTCTCTCTCTCTTCCCTTTCGCCCTCGGCAGCCTTGGGTGTTGCTAAAGCCAAAGGAGAGCAGCTTGCGTAAGAACCTCCCAGTCCATTGGGATAAAGAGCAGTTATGAGGTGCATTAGCCTTGCAAGCCACTACCTTTTGCCTGCGGGTAGAGCCAAAGCTTCTAATGTACCTCTGTGTCACCTATTAGACTAAATGGTGAGGGATGTAGCATGAAATGGGCTGTGTGAGATAATCGGCCTGGTTAGCAAGGAGTAAAGAGGATTTGTGTTTATTCAGTGAAGACCTGACTGATGAATCTCAGCTCCTGACATCTATTAACTGTGCTAATGTGGAAATACTGTCAGGATGGGAAAGCCTTCATTTCTCTTTCAAAATAAAGCTGTGCTTGCAGAACATGGTAAATAGAGGGGTTATGAATTTCAGTCTGGAAGTCAAAATCGAGGAGTAATGCAGGGAAGGGCTGTTGAAATGGGCAGGCTTTTATGTTGGTACTGCAAAGAGGCTGTACTTACTGGGAATAAATGGGGCTTTGTTCTGCTAACAAGGAAATGGTGTACAATGTTAATGTTGCCCTCCGGCATTACTGATGTGTTAGGAATCATAACGCACTTTGAAGATAATGCTGATGCTGGGGACATAGGAAAGTTGCATATTAATGTGTTCTTGTCCAGATTTAACACAAGTGTGAGGTATGCAAGGGTGGGGATTTCTGGTGTTTGTGTCCTCAGCTGTCTCCAGTACTGATTACACTGGGTTGGTGACTACAGTGGGATGTTATTTTCACCTCAGTCACTAATACTTGATGCTATCTTTAGTTTTTTCTCTTTTAACAATTTTTTTTACATAAGCAGCTTTCACACAACAGCTCAAAAGAGAGTAAATAGATCACTGAAATACAGTTGTCTCTCCACTTTAACTTAGGGCCACAAGATAAAGGCCTTAAGTTGGTTTATTTTATTTAACTTTTTCACTTTTTGAGAATCAAATTAAGGAACGTGTATCTATGAATAGGTAATTGGGAAAAGGGTACAGTTGCAGGAATGATTCAGTGATGTTATTTTAGATCAGTGGAAGTTATTTTAGATCACTGGTCAGCAAAGTTGATGGGTGTTCTGTGGACATGTGTAGCTGTGTCAGTGACACAGAGGAGCAAGATGGCTTGGCCACATTTCCTTAGTGTAGCTTGGCTCACCTCTGTTGGTTTTTCCTGTGTTTGGAGGGAGGTCTGTCTTTTTGAGGTAGATTATCTAACATTTGTGGGGTACTTTGCTCACAGGTGCATTAATAAAATGCCTTTAACTAGCATTTGACTTTGGTTCTCTCCTTTTGAAGACAGTGTGCCTTAGCAGCGCTGAATGACGTCCGGCAGTACCTCAGTGAAGAGAACGGGCACGTGGCTGTAAGTTTCTTGTTGAAGACACCTCCTTGAGATGCCTCTGCACTAAACACTGTGTGTCTGCTGGATGATACACAGCCTGAGTGATTCCAATAGCTCTCCAGTATCCCAGATTTCTTTTCTTTGGCAGTTAGATCTGCCTTGCTTCTGCAGAGAAGTGAGTGCTGAATTTCAAGGTGATGATGCCATACTGAGCAACTACCTTTGGTTTGAGGGGCTAGCTGAGAAGAGAATAACAGCAAGAAAAAAGTTCACCTTCTCTCCACATTACTATAGGATGTTGCTCCAGGGTGCCATTAAACACATCTCTTTTGCTTGCATGTCTGTTTGATAGTTGAGCCTTCCAAGTGGAAGCTAAAGACTTGAACAAAGAGTATCCTCTCTATTGCTTGGCAGTTGTGTTACTGGCATGAGAAATGTCTGAAGAGAGCAGGAGAAACTCAAATTGGTGCATACTTGAGTATTTAATAATGGCATGCAAAACACAGCTCTTTGGCTATTGACACATAGCATGTTGAGACTAATTTTTAAACTTTTTTTCTTAAGACTACTGGCACAACTCTGGGGTTTTATTAACTAATCAGGGTAAACCATTAACTATAATTACATGGATACATGAGGTAAATGTTATGCTTTGGGAAGCTTCATGTTTTATTAAAACACTGATGGGTTCAGAACTAAACTGAGTTCCTAGAAAAAGGGCTGCATTCATCATGTTATTCATGGGCAAAATTTACAACTCTTGCAAATCTTCTGCCCTTAAGTTTTACACTTGCATTTTGAATAGCAGATTGAATTGGAGCATCTTTTTTCTTTTTGTAGCCCAAGTTCACTAAAAACTTATGCATTAGTATTTAGTGCTGATAATGGGCCAAGAGGAAGATTCTCTCCTGTATTATGTGTTAGGCTTAAATTCTGTTTCTTTTTCCAAATCCTGTGTTCTGCTGGTAGTGCTTTCAAACTATTACTCATTTTTAGTATTTAGAAAATAATGTGTATAAAATAGGAATGTTTTTGTGTTCCTGTTGAGCATGTTGAGGTAGTGGGGTAGAGGGGAAGGGGAAGCGTTTCCATTGCTTTCTTTCAAACTGAAGGTCTTTGAACCCATATTTTTGTTACTAACACAGTGCTTTACACAGGCTGTGATGCTTTTTTAATTCCATTTTGTGTCTCCCTTTAATTGTTCCTAGGTCTTTGATGCTACAAACACAACTCGAGAACGCAGAGAAACTATTTATAAATTTGGTGAAGAAAATGGATATAAGGTGAGTCAAAAGCAAAGCAGTTGTGAGCTATTGTTGGTCAAGTAAGGCAGTGATTGTTCTGCCCTTATCTGTACTAGCACAAGCCACATCCTCCTTAGATGTTTAATCAATAGTGTTTTGTGTTCCTAAGCATTGCTTGTGATTAGAAGTCATTCAGTCCTCATTTTTCTCATCTTTAGTGCTTGTACTGTTTGGAGCTAAGGTATTTTGTGTTGTGGCTTCAGTTCTGTCATCCTGGACCTGTCGTTCTGAGTGCAGTGTCAGAAAGAACTATTTAAATATGGTTCTTCATGCAGTTCACATTTTTGCTGCAGAAACAGGGATTTAGTGTTAGTTCTGTACAAACTGAAAACTTTCTGCTGTTTTCTGCCTTCTGGTTTTACATTTAGCTGTTCTCCAGTCATCTTTCATTTCCTCTAGACTTAATCTCCATAAACCTTTGATACAGCTAAGCTCACACCTCTTTTTAAGTGAGGGTAGTACTCCATTAGCTGAGAGGCTTTTAAAGTGTTATTTCAGAAGCAGTAGTTACTGTTTGTGGGGTTGAACTTGCATCCTCTGCATTTGTTTCTTCTTCCATCCTATCTTTTTTCTACTTGCAAGCATTGTTGGGGAAAAGCATGATGTGTCATGGAATGGTCAGCCAGGCAGTTCTGATGAGAGGGTCTGGAGAAGCTTTCTGAGTCAATGGAGGGAAGTGTTAAGACTTGACTCTGTTAGAAAGGCCTTGGTGTGGAAGTGGGCAGCATTCTGCTCATGTGTGTTGGTATCCAGAGGTGTTTCCATGCATCTTCTTTCTTCCTCCCTTCTGTTCATGTGGCTCCCTATGGGACTGAAGACTTTTTTTGTGGAGTCCGTATGTGTTGATCCAGAGGTCATTGCTGCAAACATTGTGGTGAGTATAGGAAAGTTTGCTTTAACTGCTTGACATGGGGAGGTTTAAAGTTGCTCTATTTTTAGCAGTACATTATAAGAACTTTCAATAGCAAAAACCCCACATCAACTCTCATTAATGGAAAAAAAATTATTTTTTCCCTTATGTGAATGTTAATAACTCAGAAGTGTAATTCTCTGAAGAACAGGTTTTTTGCTTTACATGTATTTTAATGCAATTGCAGACAAAACTTTGCCTTGTGTTCTCCCACTTCCTATTTCTTTAAACTTCCATGAAGAAGGGAAAGAAACTTAAATACTCTTCTCGTGGTTTTATTTTAAACAGCAAGTGAAGCTGGGTAGTCCTGACTATGTTGATTGTAGTAACGATGAAGCAACAGAAGACTTCATGAAAAGAATAGAGTGCTACAAGAACTCCTATGAGACCTTAGATGAAACTCTGGACAAGTAAGTGATGAAACAATGCTGTGATCACAGTATTACTAAAATGTTTTCTTAAGGGTTGGAGCATCCTGTATCAGGGATTAGGGCTTTCAAGTAATGTTTTTTAGTGGCTTGAGCTCTCTCTAGTTTGGCAAATTAGAGAGTGTTGACTCTAGGGATGTAGCCTGGAAAGTTCCTTGTTTGAGGAAAATTGGCTAGTGAGTCTAGTCTGGGACAATATTCTTTTTGATTTTTCCAGTTGAAGAATGGTATTGTTCTTCTGGGATAGAAAGCATTTAGCAATTATTCCAGACTTCCTACAGTGGTTGGTTGGTACTTGTTTTTTTGGTGTGTATAGGAGACATGAGTGATTTGTAAGCATAACTTAATTGGTTGGCATGGTTAAGGTTGGTTATGTACACATAAGTCTTAAAAACATGACTTCTAAATTAATTTCTTTGTGCTTGTAAATTATCCTGCAGATGCAGGGCTGTGAGAAACTCTCTTAGCTACATTAGTTATCCTCATGCCAAAGCATTTTTCTGGTTTTTATTAACTTTAAACTCTTGCAAGTAAGGTAGGGATGAATCATGTGAGGAGTCATCCTGTTTCTCTTGCCACAACCCAGGATTTCAGAGTGGGATTTGGAGCTGCAGCCATCCCAGGTGCTCCTGGTTTGTTCCAGGCCCAGAGCTGCAGAGAAGGCTGGGCTGCATTTTAATGTAATTAAGCATGAGCAGCGTGAAGCCGGTTCAATCGGCTCAGTTCATGCATGTAATTCCCGTGATGGACCTAATGGCTGTGCCTGGCTGGAATAGCAATGATTAACTCCAAGGAACACGGGCAGGAATGAAGTGGTGATGCTTGGTTCTCACTACCTCCGTTTGCTTTCATTATAAGTTTTCTTGTTTTATCGTGGTGTGATGTCTCAAACGCATCGCTGGAAACCAATAGTGGTTATTTTCAGCTTGTTAGACATTTTTCCTTGTGTGAACTAGAGGCTGCTCTAGAATTAAAGGTCCGATGATAAAGGATAAGCAGTGAAAACTGAAATTGTAAGCTGTCTGATGCTGAGAGAAGGTAGTGGAGGGGTAAATTACAGTACTGTTAGCAAAGAGTTGTTCCAAGAGCGATTGAGAAAATGTCTTGCTTCAGACTACTCCCTGGTTCTTCTGGTGCTCCAGTTTTCCTGGGGGGGGGAATTAATTGAGATGGGTAATTAGTGACCATTCTTTTTGGCTCCTGGGTGCAATCAGACGAATACTTGCTGATGGAAAGTGTTTGTAACATTGAAAAAAAAAAATAAAATCTGGCATTGTAAAATAGCTGGATATCTTATTCAGCTGTGGTAACTTAAGTGACTCCACTGAATCTCCCTTTCAGTGTGTGGGCTGTATTTTTCCAGGAGTAGGATTTAGATTTGGACAAAGTGCAAGTAAAGGAAGGAGAAAAGAAAGTGATGTGAGCAGCTCCATGTGAAAGGAATAGAGTCCGTCCTGTACCTTTGGAGTACTGTGTTGTTTCTTAGGACTGATGCGTATTCCATGGCTAATTGAGGATTTTTTCATTTCTTTGGCTTGTTGCCCCTTTGTTTTATCATGAGAAAGAAGGTGGAAAGATTGTGGTATGTGCTAATAGAAACAATGTGGAATCTTACTTTCTTTTTTTTTTCTTTTTAACCTGCTCATGAAAGGGATCTTTCTTACATTAAAATTATGGATGTCGGAAGGAGTTACCTTGTGAACAGAGTGATGGATCACATCCAGAGCCGGATTGTCTACTACCTCATGAATATCCATGTGACTCCTCGGTCAATCTACCTCTGCCGACATGGAGAGAGTGAGCTCAATCTGAAGGGGAGAATAGGAGGAGATCCTGGGCTGTCTGTCAGGGGGAAAGAAGTACGTACCTCCAGACAGGCGTGACTGGTTCTGTGTTTGTGCTGGGCAATTACAGCTGCCTTCCTTGACAGCCTTTTCCTCTTAACGAGTTTAAAGGACCTTTTAGTTGCGTGTTTGGGTAGTGGAAACAGGATGGACACTTTGTGTGTAGTGGTTTGGTATGTACTTACTCTTTTGTCTGTTTGTCTCTCTGTTGGCTGAAATTCCTTTTTATCCTACAGCACAAAGCAGTTGGCAAGAGGGCTTTATTTTTTAACTATATTTTTGTAAAATCCTGACGAGTTGGGTAATTGGGAAAGTGTACACAAGTTAAAGCTGAAAGGAAACTTTCCTGTAAGGACGATTAGGAACTGCTGAAAACTTGTATTTTCCTTGTACTCCTTTTCTTTCTCCTGTCCCTCTTGGATAATGGAGTATGTTGTGTTTCTTAGCAAAAACTTTGACAGTCTTTTGGAAAAGCTACAATGAGTTTACAGAGGCTGGAGCCCATGTATTCTAAACTGAACGCCGTGTGTTGGCTATGAGCCCTCATCCAGTGTCTCTTGGTTTTTCTTCCAGTTTGCCAAAAGCTTGGCACAGTTTATTAATGAGCAAAATATCAAAGATCTGAAAGTTTGGACCAGCCAGATGAAAAGGACAATTCAAACTGCTGAAGCCTTGGGAGTGCCTTATGAGCAGTGGAAGGTTTTGAATGAGATAGATGCAGTAAGTTTTCTTTTAAATGCCTAATAAGTTGCTTTGATTGCTAGGGGTGAAGAAAGTACTTCGTTTTTTTGTAACATGTCTTTTATGGGATAAAGTCATTGAAGCTGCTTCTAGAGGCTAGAAAAGATTGTCATTAATTCCTGTAAACAAGGCAAAACATTTTATTGAATTTTGCCTTAGTTAATTTATTCTTCTTTTGTCTTTCCCAGTAAAACATTCCCCTGTAGATGCCATGATGCTGTGACATTTTGGGTAGGTGGGGGTTGGAAAGAAGTTTGTGGTCGGGAGGGTTTGCTAGTTGGCAATTTCCAGCTGCACCTGTAAGATACATTAGCAGGTGCAATAGATAAAACATGGCCTTGCTTGCCCATATATGTAACTTCACCTGTACAGGGATTTAACGATTCCTGCTAACCACATCTGAGTCAAGCTGAGTGTCCTGTTCATCATGTGTGACAATTCAAGTGTCAGAGTAGCAAAATACAGCTATTAAAACTTATTTATATGTGGTTTTATTTAAGAGCGATATCTGCTTTTTGCACTGCTGGAAATACATGTTTTTTAAATTATTTTCATTATCAACAGGGAGTGTGTGAAGAGATGACATATGAAGAAATACAGGAAAATTACCCGCTTGAATTTGCACTGAGAGACCAAGACAAATACAGATACAGATACCCTAAAGGGGAGGTATGCTATTTTCGATCTCTCGAGTTGAAGGGCTTCATTGTCTTCTTGAATACATGCATGCTGGCTTTAGAATGGAAGAATAAATTTTAAAATTAATGAAAAGGTTGTTCCTTTCTCCACAGAAAAGCACATAGGATTGTGCAAGGATTGAGCTCAGACCATTTAATTTGGTTCAGGGCTTGAGAAACAAAACAATAAATTTAGAAAAACAGTGGAGAGCTTTGATCTTGTGGGCATCATTCCTGTGCTGGTCCTGCCGTGATAAAGCAGGAGGAATTATTGCAGGGCTTCAACTGTTGGATGTGCAAACGCAGTGCCAGGGTGGCCTGATTCTATTCATCCGGGCTCTTGGTGGTGGCTGTTTTGTGGGCAGCTCTGGCTGAAGGGCTGGGGAAATCTCCAGCCACATTATTAAACTCTTTGCCTCTGGGAAAATAAACTTGCTGATGGTTTTCTAAAGCAGCCTCACTACAGTGCAGTGATGGCCAGATGGTCCCAGGGCCATCAGTGGGCACTGAGAGCTGAAGCTTTGGGCAGCAGCGAGGAGGGGTTGGCCCAGCTGCTCCTGTTTGAGCCGTGAGGAAGCAGAGCTCTGCCTTCTTCCTGCACAGTCCAGAGTGATCACTGTGACAGGAGCAGTGTCCCTGGCAGTGTGACCCCGGTCCTGCTAATGAGGCAGTCATTAAGCTGCAAAGTTCTTCTCATCCATTTGAACGAGGACTGTTTGTTTTTCAAACTAATGCAGTCTTCAGGATGGTGACAGGCATTTTAAACTCCCTCAGTGCTTTGTGGTGATGAGTTGGTCTGGTTTATCCGAGGCAGTTTTGTGTCTGGTGACAGTGTGAGGGGTTTGCACAGCTCTCTGGGGGCCGGGGGTTTCTGTTGTCCTGAGCTCAGTCAGCAGTGCCTCTTTGTCCTGCCTGGGCATGAGGACAAAGGCTTTCTGCTGTGCTTGGTCCCTGCCCTGCTGGGCGACGTGCTGAGCTCTCCACATGTGCAGTACGTGACATGTTCAGGATGTCCATGACACATTTTGGAAGTAGTGTCTTTACCCTGCATGTGAAAATTATCTCAGTCGTGCCCCTGCAGGAGCCCTGCTGTTGCCCTGCAGCAGCAATTCCCTGTGCACTGTGTGGGACAGCTCACCAGCAAGTCCTTGTGCTGAGTCGTGGTGGGATGGTGGCTGCAGTCACCAGGCCAGTTCAGCACGCCCATGCCTTGTTTTGAAAGGGCAGCCTGAACAAATCAGGCTTTGTGAACTCTTTGCATGTCGACTGTTGGCTGGGCTTCCTAGATTTTTGCTTGGAAGAGAGATGCTTTTGAAGATGAGGTATGGAAAATAATGTGTAAGACTCACATTTGCAGATGTGAATTAAATCCTAGGGATTTTGTGAAAATTCCTGATCAAAGTGGCTAAATTAATAAAGCTTTTCCACAAGGGAGATTTGTTCTGTGTATAAAAAAAATGTGTTATGTGAATGCTCAGGACTGAAGTGTGTTCTTAGTTTAAGGAAAATTATCACTGCAGTATTTGCACACTAAATAACATTTACAAGATGACTAGTATGAAGTAAGATCCCTTCTGTATACATATACTGTTCAAAGAGTTTTCCCTTTTTAATGTGCTGTTTTTCCTCCTCACCCAGTCCTATGAAGATCTTGTTCAGAGGCTGGAACCAGTAATTATGGAGCTTGAAAGGCAGGAAAATGTGCTTGTCATTTGTCACCAAGCTGTCATGCGCTGTTTGCTCGCATATTTTCTTGACAAGCCTGCAGGTAAGTCTTCCTTAATACATTACAAACAGTCTGGTTTTTAAAAAATTTTTACTTAAACAGTAAAGATTTAGTGTTTAAGGTTCCAGACAGTAAATTCTAACAATTTGCTGTATCGTTAGAGGCTGGTTTTGCTAGGCAAGTACCCAAGTGTAATTTTTCATATTCGAAAATTACACGTGAAACTTGGTAGTTGATGTTATTGAGCTTCTCCCCACCTGAAATGCTGTGATGTTTGTTTTTTGCTCAGTTTGATTAGCATCTTAGTTGCATGCTGGGGAAACAGATAGACTGTGGTAGAAAGGCATTGAAGTGGCTGACCTGAAACATAACAGAGCAGTTAATTGTAACCTGTGTTTCACATGTAATTTGTGGTTTGATTTCTCAGAACAACTGCCCTACCTGAAGTGCCCACTGCATACTGTCTTAAAGCTAACCCCGGTGGCTTATGGTAAGTGCTATTAAATATATTTAATATACAAGTCTGGCTTTACTGTCTCTGTCATCAGGAAAGGTTGTGAAGCATTTAAAACACACTTAATTTTGCTTTAAAATAGTTAGGCTTGACATTGCATGTATGCCTGCAGAGCTTTGTTGGAATAAATGAATCCTTTGGATTACCCTTGCTTTGCCTTGTGCCGGGAAACACACATGTTGCTGAAGGCCTGAAACCACCAGTGGCTGTAACTGCTGGAGGGGACAGTTTTGTGCTCAGTTCATATTCTGTTTCACTAATTCTTCTGACAAACCCGTGCATTTACACTTCTGGCACAGCAAGATCTGAGTTTTTATTGATGTATTGGAGGGTACTCCTTTTCAGAAGACAGGCGAGTTTACATTTGTGTAGGTTTATCATCTTTCAAGATGTGTTCCTTTAGCCTTAAATAGCTTTGTTCTCTTTTCCTGAAGTATTTTTTTCCATGGGCCATCACAGTACCCCATGAACTCGCCTTGTTTGTTGGTGTTGGCACTGCTTTGTCAGCTGTTCCTGGTGGGCTCAGGGGGTTTCATTGGGCATTGTGGGCAGTGTGGGGTCTGGCTTAAGGTCCTGCTTAGGCTTGAGGCTGATTGCTGATGGACTTCTGTGTGTGCTTCCACCTCAGCTTAACGTGTGCCTGCTGTTCGTTTTCATTAAGTGATGGCTGAGTTGTATCTGCTGGTATCTCATCACATTGCAGAAGATCATCTTAGGCAGAGAATTATCTACACAGCTTATCAGGAAAAATGGATTACCCAAAAATGTTGGTTCAGTCATTAATTGGAAACTGTCATTACCAGCTGTGAAAAATAGTGGTCTAGACCTGTACTTTGTTTTTTGTTACGTTTCAAATAAAGTTGAAACAAATAATATGATGAAACAAAGTAGCTGCTAAACTGGGAAATGTGTCAGAAGAGATTTGCATTTGATTGCAGTGTCGTCCTTACAGGAACGACCGCCTGTGCTGTGGTGACATCTGGTGTTCCCAGTCTTGCATGACAAGCTGGGGTTTTGAAAATAAAGATTCAGTGCTGTTAAATTTTTTTTTTTTTTTTTTAAACTGGATTCTTCTGACCTGCTGGTCTCTGCCTGTTTTCCGCAGCGAGGCTTTGTTTTGGGATTGTTTTTATTTTTTGATGGGTTCTCTGGTGATTTTTTTTTTGTTGTTTGGTGTTGTTTTTTGTGGATTTTTTTTGGTGTGTGGATTTTTTGGTTCATTTTTTTTTTGGGTTTTTTTGTTTTGTTTTGTTTGTCTGTTTTTTGGTGTCTTTTGGTTTTTTTCTTTTGTTTTTTTTTGTTTTTCTTTGTTTTTTGGCGGGGAGGGAAGTTGGGTGACTGTTCATAAATTTTAAGAGGGCCTGGATGTTTGCAGTGTTTGCTCACGCACTAAGTGAGGAAGGAAACAAAGTGATATGAAATACTGTGCCTGTGCTTTTGGTTTCAGTGAAAGAAATTCCATTGTCCTTTTTTAAAGTGCTTGATATGTATGTCTGATGAGCACATTTCAGTCAGCCTGCCTTTTGGAATTCAGCCCTCTGAAAGCACAAGGACTGTGTAAATTATTCCTGCAGTACTGATCTGTGGCACGGTTCCAAGCTGATGTGTCGCTTGGCTCCTGCCAGGCAGGATGCAGGATCAGACCTGGTGTGTTCAATACCTCCCAGCTAAGCCTGTTGTGGGGAAATGCCTCCCCTGGGGGTTTGCTCTTCCTGGTGTTGGAGAGGAGCATCATTCCTGCCTTAAGTGTCTGATCTGCAGCAGGGGAGCCTCTGTTACAGCCTGACAGCTGGACTAGGGAAAGCGAGACCCTTACCCAGCAGTCCAGGGTGGTCTATGGAAAGAGAAACTGCAGCTTGCTGTGGTGTGAACTTGCTCATCAGTAATTAAAAATGAGCTGGAAGTACGCATGTGGTGATTACTGTGGAGCAAGGCACGTCCCTTTAGTTCATATTTAAAGCTTTCTGTATGATGCTCTCTTGGGATCTTATACTCGGCTTCTGTTAAGGACTGCAAAGTCTCTGAAGTGTCTGCTGCGTAACAGTCCTGAATAATGGCCAGCAGCAGGGCTCAGAGCTTGTTTTGGCTTGGTCTCAAGGGTCACAGTGGGTCTGTGGACAGAAGGATGACTAAGGATCCTGTTCCAGGGGCAGATGCGTGCTTTTCCTCCTTAAAATGTGTTTTATGGTTCACAGTTTCTCTGAGTGCTGGCCCTTCCACAGTGTTTGCTCACAGCGCTTCCAACAAATGAGCTTTCGTAGAACAGGCTTCCCTAAGGGAAGGCAAATACTGGCCTTACTAATTTATTTTATTTTTTTTAAAGTGCAGTGACTTTCTAAGGAAATCCCCTTTTTCTGTCATGTAGTGATTCTATGGAGTGTGTTACAACTTTAGGGAATAAGTGAGGAGAAAAATCTGGAAACCTACTTGTGATAGAGGATGGGCTCGGGTGTGTCAGAGGAAATGACTATTAATGAATGTTGTGTGGAGTAGTGGTAGCTTATGAAAGTAATGTTAATGTAAGATAACCCAGGGTTTGGTAGTCAGATATTGCTTAAAGAGCTGTGGCCATGGTGTATTGAGTAATTATATCATTCTTTAAGTGGGTCAGTTTATACTACCTGGGAAATAGTTGGTTCTTACTGTTTAGTTTTTCTTGCCCCACTGGAGTTTTGAATTTTTGAATATAAAGCAGAAGTTCCTTTTCAGGAGTCAACTTTGAAGTTCTGTTTAGCTTGGGGTTAAAACTGTTTGGCACATATAGAGGAATGGGGTTTCTAACAACACACCGCACCTCCTTGTGTTCCTTTCCTGTTTATAAAAAATGAGACCAGCATTTACCTTCTTAGAATTTCACTATATTACAGAAATCTAGGATGTTTAAAACACAAAAAGCTACAAATAAGAACTTTCTCACTGAACCTTCATGTATGTTTAAAAAAATAGGATTTTTTTTTTCAAAGAAAATAATAATAAAGCCAGAGTGAGGAGGTGGACTATCAGATTGACAACAATGTTCATCCAGGTGGAATAGATTAATTTCTGTAGCTTTAGCTCTTCAGAATTTAGGAAACTCTAGTATAAATCAGAAAGGGAAAGTGATTAACCAACTCAAAATTAGATTGCATCTTTATTATAACTTCACTTTCAAAGCAAATATATCTAAAATGTGTTTTTTATCAACAGGATGTAAAGTAGAATCTATATTTCTGAATGTCGAAGCTGTAAACACACACAGAGATAAACCTGAGGTAAGAATTATTTTTCAAATTGGAGAACTTGATGTAATGTCTGAACTGTAATGTACTGTCTGAGCTGATTTCCATTTTCCTCGTGGATAGAATTGATTTGATAACTCAGCTGAGTGTATTTTATTTTACATATGAAGCTTTGCTGCTGGTTTACTGTGAGGGGGGAGCAAATTTTTTATAGAGTAAATTTATATACGAATTCTAGCTGGAATAGTTTATCTTTGAGAAATGAGAATTTGAAGATGTGGTGTCAGTCTAAAAACTGTATAAAGTTCTGGCAGACTTTGTCACTCAGCAGAAGTAGGTGTAGCCAGCAGTTGTGTTGTGAAAGCCACGCTTATTCTGGAGAGAGAAATCATCAGCTTTTTCATCACTGTGGTCATTGCTGTATGAAAAAGAGGAACTGATGATGTTACCTGTGTTTTAAGCCAAAGCTGGAGAGGAAGACTAGATCTCGGGATACAGCAGGACAACCTGGGGAAGGAAATTGAGCGTGTTTGTAAAATGTAAGTGGAGAGAAGATGTCAGCCCACGGCAGCTCCGTACCCTGCCTGTGTCAGGTTCTCTGTGCTCCTCGGTGTTCACCTGAGCTCAGGCTGATTCTGCTGCTTGTGCCAAGCTCTTCCTTTGCTGCATCATGAAAGTTGTGTAAAATGTGTCATGATTAAAAATCGCTGGGTCCCTCGCAGATCCTCATGCTAAATGCCACCAGGTATGGCACTGACTCCAGGCTGAGTTAGGAGCAGTGCCTGCTGGTGAACTGAAGTCAGTTTGGTAACATGAGAAAAAAGGGCTGTGTTTGGTGGTTTTCAGAGAAACAGTTTATGACGGAAAGGAATATAGTGAGAACTGAGGTTTTTATGTGTGTATTCACTAGGGCATGTGACACAAAGTGCCTTCCTTACCTGAGGGTTCACTTTTGTGCCAAGTTCACGCTGGAGTTCTTTGCTGAATTCTTCTGCTAAGAAGTTTTGTTTTAATGACCTGGGTATTCCAAGTTCTGACTTATGACATTTTCTCTTTGACAACTTCATTGCATATTTCCTCTCTCCTCCTTTTTCTGCTTTGACATTCTGCTTTGCCATTTTGTATCTTAGTTTGATTTGTCGTGTTTAGGGAATCCAGTCTGTTTTAGCAGTACCTAAAGCTGCAGAAGCATAGTGAAAATCCATGAGGGTGTCTTGGAGCAGTAGGTTATTTGTGTTAAATAATGTAGATGAATATCTTTAGTTTGGCTGATCAAAATACTGGTGCTGAATTTACAGCTTGCTAAAATGTTGCCAAAAATGCCACTCCTCTGACTGAAGAGGTTGATTTCAAGGGGGAAGCTCTGCCTAAATGACCAAGTGACTTTCAATGTGTCCAGCAGGTGATGTGCACATGCTGGCACTGGTGTGGGGTGGCTGTATTCAGGTGCACGTAGAGCATCATGAAGACACTTGAATTACAGTGGACATGAAGACACAAGACTGATTTGAACAGAAATAAATTGAGTTAATGAAATTTATAAGGAGAAAGGAGTAGTGGCATTTTCATAAAAACCCCTCAAATTCTCTTCTCCCTCTGCCCCAGAGGAAACCCAGCATGGTGAATATGGATGATGGTACACTGTTCAGGTAGCGGGTCTGAATGAAGGACTGAGTTGGTCCTGTCTGCATTTAATTGCTGCTCAGACTGTGAAAATTTCAAAAGCTTTCATTTACATCACCTACAAAAATGTTAATTACTTCTGTAAAATTAAGTTTTGAAGTAGTCTATTGAAGTCAAAGCATTTAATTAAATTCAGTGTCACATAAAAGCATTGTTAAACAATGAAACTATTGGACTGAGAATTGCCCAGTGTGCTGTGACCCACCAGTCACTTGTAGTCTGTGCTCCAGAACAGTGCCCTCCTTTTGGGCTCAGATGAAAACGTCTGTTTTCACATGGCAGAAATGCAGGCAAAGCTCTGGAGTGTTTGTTTGTGGTATGTGTGAACCTCAGAGTACCATGGTGATTTGTCTGGAGCAGATTGAAGCCTTGTGTTTGTCAGCATTGTAGTGGCTGAAATTCTGACCTTTTCCAATAAAGGAGTCTATAGTCTTTTACGGAAAATAATTCAGGGAGTTGCTTTAGCTGTTGGTGGGTCCCTTCTTTGGGCCAGAAAACAAGTGCTGGGGTGAAATGTCTGCTTTGCACATCTGGGTTGGTTGGTGAATGACAGAGAGGAGATTATTTGTAGCCAGATCTCCTTTTTTATTTAGTTGAGGGGGTATGGGGAGGGAGGTGTTAGTGCAAGGTGAGCTGGCTTACCACAGTGCAGAACAAGTAAGACCAGTGAAACCCATCAGTGTAAAGTTCGAAGAATTGTCGATGGTTCGACCTAAAGTGGATCTTGTAAGGAACTTCAGAGCAGTTTATTATAGTCTGCTCTCTTGGTAGAAGGGAGAATACCAAATGCACAGGCTTGGCATGTGCAGGAGGTGGTACCATGGCAGATGTGATTCCTGACATGTTTGGCTGCACTGGGGTCTTGGTTTCGTTTGATTTTGAATAATTGAATGCTGCATTGAATGTCACTGTTTTTCTGCAGCCTCTGCAAAATGAGGTGAGACCTAGTTGGTGTGATCAGCCTTGAATGGTTAAGGTGTCTGAGAACACACTTCTGCTTTTGTTAGAGGTGGTATGTTGCCTATAACACAAACACATGTTAAAAATCTTATTTTGGCACAGAAGCATGTGCCATATTCAGCAAAAGACTGAAAGTTGCTCGATGAGTAGGTGTGTAGGTACATATGTGCTGAAGCACATGATTAAGTGGATTCCTGCTTGGGCCTGGGAAAGATTTCCTCCTAAATGTGACTGACTTGAGCTTTGGGTAGTGCTGTCAGCATGGGAGCAGTGATTAGTGCAAATAGATTTTCCTGCTGTCTCGTTCTGGGACACTCTCAGTCTGCTGCATTGTCGGGGTCTGGGGGGCTAAAAGCATCTCTGCTTCTCAATCAACCCGGCTGTGTACTTGTGAAGGGATCTGATTGGTGGTTTTTGTTGGTCTTACTGCTGCATGATAAATATTCTCTGTATTTTTATTATTACACAGAATGTAGACATTTCCAGACCTCCTGAGGATGCTCTTGTAACTGTCCCAGCTCATCAGTGAATCCTGTGTGCTGACCAACTGTCGAACTTGGGGTCCTGTTTTCGTCCTACTACTTCAAAATAAATTAAAAAGCTAATCATTCCAATCACTTTGAAATAAAAAAAAAAGCCCCACCGAAACCCAGCCCGTAATCCAAACCAAATGTTTGTACAGCGCATGACTTGAAAAAATTTATCAAATAACAATAAAACTGTTGCACTGGCCAATTTATTGTGGATGAGTTATCAAACCTTGATCGGCTCTCACTGGAATGCTGATTTTTTAAATTGATGTAATTTAAATATCGTGCAGCATCAAGTTTTATTGTAAGAGCTAGCAATCATTTAGTGTTAGTTGCAGTGTATTTATGAAAGCCATGAAGCACAACATCCTGTGTGAGATAAAGTAAAAATTTTCTTTGCCCAGCAGACCACCAGTATTATCTGTTTCAGGGCCCTTGGGGGTGATTGGACTGTCATGCAGTGTAAAATAACAACCCATAATTATAGTAAACCGCTAATCCCACTGATCCACAGCACTAGTGCTCTCCGTGTGCTAATTAACAATGTGCTGGTGGAGCAGGGTAGCAAGTTTTCACTTAGTTCCAGGATAATTATCCAAAGAACAGCAATGTGTGTAAGTGTTTTTAGTATACAATTTCTGTTAATGGCTGTTCTGCATTAACCAGGCTTTAGGGTTTACCTGTGGGCAGGAGTGATTTTGAATTCCCTCTTTTCCTGCTGCATACGGATGTGGGCGATGGAGCACGTACAGCTCTGCTCCAGCTGCTGTGTGCCCAGATTTTGTGTGGGCTCCAATAAGCAGTGGTGACCATTCCAGAACAGCAAAGCAGAGCTAGCCAGAGGATTTTGTAGCTGGGTATTGGCTCCAGTAGATGTGGGATCTCAAACCAGCAGGGCATGAATCCCAAACTATGGCAGGAAAGCGTCTGTCAGGCTGTGGGAGATGTGGTGCCTTGGGGCCTTTCTCGTGGTGTTCTGTGGGAAGCAGCCGTGCCACTGAGCAGGTAACGCTGAGGAAGGGAAAGGCAGGAAAACACGGAACCTTGGAACTGTTTCCTGAGGGGGTCTTTTAGTCGTGAAAGTAAGCAGGAGTGTAGGTTGTGGAAAGCTTTCATCTAATAGGGTGCTCAGGTGGTTCTCCCAAACCAGAATTTTGGAAACATATCTACACTCTTAAAATTGTACTGAAGTTTTCAGAAGTTTATAGCAATTGGGAATGTCTGCCATAACCAGGTAATCTCCTGGCCGGGGAGTTTCCTGCTGTGGTGCTTGGTATTTAGTTAAACCACTGTCCCTGGGCTGAGACTGGGAGAACCTGGATCGTTTTCCTGCTGCTCTCGTGATTGTGATGTAGGAGTGTTCCATCACTTTTCCATGTTTAATTGCTTCAGGGTCTGGGCATGAGCTTTGCTGTGAATGATGCCCCAGAGGAGGAGACCTGAGCCTGCTGTACCCTCTCACACACAAGAATGAGTCTGGTTGCTCTTACCCAGCAGCTGAGGTGACATTCCTGAGGGATCACAGGGATGCTGGCCATAGTCAGGTACTGAGGAGCCACGTGGAGGCAGCTTGGAGTGGTGTCACCTCCACAGGCCCCAGCTAAGGAAATACCATCCAAATTAAACTAAATGCATTGTGTTTCTGGTGGAGCCAAAATCTGTGCAGGCATCTGCTGTGGAAAAATTGAGTTTTGCTGCTTTGAAAAAGGATGGGTTGGGCTGTTGGAGAAAATGGAGGGGGAGGATGACAGGGGCAGGAACTCTGCTAGAGAGGAAAGCAGATTTTGCCTGCTCTGTGGCTGGCAGAAGTTGCAGAGGGAGGGGAAGCAGCAGGAGCACCCAGGACCCTCCATTCCTGCCAGCTGCTGCCAGCCAGATTTCCTGGGGCTGTGTCTGCTTGTTCTTCTCTGCTGAGCGCAGCACTCACTGTGCTGATGTGTGCAGCAGAGTGAAGGGGATATTTCAAAGCAGAATGCTCGAAGGGGTCTCCTCTTACAGCAGGATTGCTCAACAGCCCTGCTTTGTCAGTCAGAGCGCAAGGCCCGATGCCGGATGGGAAGTGTCGGCGGCGGTTCGAGGCACAGCTTGCCGAGGGGAAGCTGGCTGATACTGTGCTGGATGTTTAGATTGTGCTGTTTATTTCTCTGTTGATGCTTGGGCTGGCTCTTGTCTCCGGAGGTTCCTCCTTTTCCCGGCAGGAGCCTTTCTGCAAGATCTTGCAGTTCTACATGAAGATCACATGTGGCTGAGTCAAAGTAAAGCCAAAAAGAGGGCCTGTCCTGTTGGAGACCCAGAGCACTTCGCTGGGGAAGGCTTGGTCCTATAGCAAAAAAAGGTACAAAGGGCAGAGTATAATGAGAACAGCAGCAGTGGTATAGGAGGGTATTTGAGTTAATCTGTGTACTCAGAGTCTTTCCAGGAAGGACTGGGGGAGATGGACTCTTGCGCAAGGCAAAGTCAGGCTGCTCCTGCCTCAGGGAGCGGGCTCTGGAAGCAGCGAGCTCCTGCTGGGGCTGGCCAAGGAAGAGGGTGTATGGCATGGTAGGAACAGTATTTAGGGAGAGGCATGTGGGCTTTATTCCTCCTCCTGTGTTTCCTGGGCTCTCCAGACCGTGTTGTAGCTGGCGTGTGGCTGTTCCCAGCATGGTTGTTCGTGCTTCGGTGCCAAGCAGTTGCAGGGACACCTTGTGGTCCCTAAAGGAAGGTTGACACCTCAGTTTTCTAAGCAGCAGCACTGTCCTTGTTGCATGGCTTTTCCTTCACAGTGCCCGTGGCTGTTCTGGAAGGGGGTACAATCCCAGCTGCCATCATCTCATCTAATGGGATTCCTACGAGTAGAAATCCACTTACTCTTAATGAGGATATTGGTCCCTTTCTAAGCCCCTGTTCATCTGGTCTCGCTGCTGGCTGTTGTGTTTATTTAATAAGCCCTTGGGTGTGTTTATCAGGGTTTATCCCAGTTTTCTTCCTTCAGTGTGACAGTTCAGCACACTGCTTCCACAGCCTGTTCGTGTTTACTCAAATTCAAGCTTTTTCTGCTTTCAGCTTTCTTGCCTGCTTATCAATATTCCCTTTGGGTCTGTCTTAGTTGTTAAAATGCTGCTTTTATCCTATACCTCTCATTGACTGAAATAAGCTGTCTCTTCTGCCTTGCCTTAATCACCTCACTTCCTTTTAGCTTCATGTTTGAGCTATCTAGTTCTTACTGCTTGTGGACTAATTTCCAGTGCCTCTGGATTCCTGCATTTTGATGCTCCATTTCATGCTCCATTTAATTTTCTTTGAATCAACATCAGATGTTCGGCTTAAAAGATTTCAGCCAGTATTCTGGGAGTGTCTTTAGAGACCTCTTGCAGTCCCAAGGAATTTCTGGATATGTTGCATCAGTTGCTAAGAAAAACACAAACAAACACACTAAATGCCAGCATTTTCTGTTGGTTTCTTGTTGGTTTTTTCCCCCCTCCTCTATAGCTCATGTGGATGTAGGAGAACTGGTAAGGGCAGAGCAATGTTGGCAGAATTCAACCTCCAAGGAGAATCTGGTGCTGCTTTCATAAGAAATGGCTGAAAATCTAGAAACTGGGCTTGGGGAGGGAATTGAATTGCTCTTTGATGAGTTTTGACTGATGGAGTTGTGTGTCTGCACGTGCTGAGAGGGCCCCTCACTGTGTGCTCGTGGGGCTCTCCTTTCCCTGGAGTTGGACTGGAGAGGCTTGTTTTGAATGTAAACCCTAATGAATGTGGTTATAAAACCACTGGAGCATTCCCTGATGTCAGTGTGACATCTGCCACATGCTTATGTATCCCAAAGTGCCTTTAAACTTTATGTTACCAGCGCTTTAGGGAACACTTGATGCTACCAGCTCTTCAGGGAGTTATTCAGAGTTCTTCCAGTGACTTGGCTGCTCACGGACAGGATCAGAATTGGCTTTATGGCTGTTGGTGTTAAGGAGTAATTTCCTGGAATGTGCTAGGAACAGGGAGAGGGGGGCTTCCCTCCCTCAAGATTTTATTGATTCTTATGTGGTTTATGGCCTTTGCAGGGTTCTGTTTTTCCTTACATTACATACATAAAGACCAGGAGAGACAGTGGATTAGAAAAATATGATTAAAGGAAAAACAGTTTTAAAAGCTGTAACACTGAGACCTGCATATGGTGCACAGGGACCAATTGTCCTGCCAGAAGTGGTGTGACACAGGTCTGAGGGCTGCTTTTCACTGGCAGCAGCATCCTGTTTTTGGGTGCCTGAGGGCTCTGAAAGCTCCCGGCACCAGGATGAGATCCAAGCCTGGTTCTGACTCCTGCTCGAGGGCTGGGCCTTATCTTGTGTTTTACAGAGCATTTTGAGGAAATAAGGGTTACACAACCTGCTCATCTTTTGTGTCATGTAACAGCTGCATGTTGAGAAAAACTGTGAGACCTTTGCTTTCAACTTTTTTTTTTTGTTGTTTTTTGTTTTTTGTTGTTTTTTTAAATCTGCAGAATGTAGGTGTGAATCGGTCGAGAGAAGAAGCTTTGAGGACAGTCCCCACCCACCTATAGCTCCAGCTCCCGGGGGCAGCCCTTCCTCCAGCAGCTCAGGGCCCGGAGGTGGTGGAGCACGTTGGCAAGAACGCGCCTCCCCTTCCCTTCAAGACATTTCGAATGTGATTCCTCTTCTTTGGAGAAAGCCTGGGCTCGTGGATAACTCCCGGTGCCGAAAGGTATCAGTAAAAAAGATTGTGGGAAGCAGAGAAGAGTTGGTTTTAGATTTTTCTTATGTACATTTGTGCAGTTTCAGTGGGTTTTTACTGTTCATCTGTGGATAATGCAAGGTGGTTAATTGCCCGTGTTGATTTTACTGTCAGATTTTAACTAGATTTTATTTTCTTTTGTAAGTGTTTTTTCTAAGAGTTCTCTCATTTTTACTGTGAATGATTACCTAGAATTACGTGGAGTCTTTTTGATGGTGTATTTAACATGGGCAAAATTCTGCATTTTGAGCATTGGAGGCTTTATGTTGCAAAGCTACTTTAAATGGGAAAGCTCATCAGCTCTGATAATTGTCCTGTGTTTTAAACTGAACTTTTGGTTTGCCTACCCAAACTTAAAATTTTTCTGAAATTTCTGAGGGAGATGTTCCCTTTGGAAAATCAAAGCATTAAAGCTGGATTTGTTGCCTGGAAGATTCTGCTGTTTTAGCAAGATTTAAACATTTTCCAGAGACCAGGTATATTTTGGAGGGCAGTGGAGTACATGAGTGTGAGTGACAGCTGAGGAAGGAATCAAGGGAGAGATGAAGAGAGACAAATCCTTTCTGCTGCAGTTATGGGAGGGGATGAGCAGCTTTTCTGAGGCTGGAAGGGAGGGGAAAAGGATTCAGCCTGTCAGGGGCTGGAAAAGCTGCTTGTCATTATTTCTTTAGGGAATTTTTGGAATGAATTTCAACATAAAAGTATATGTTTCTCTTTTATAGCCACATTTAATACGTACATCAGGAAACAGTACAGAAAGGTTAGGTGAGTTTAACCATTCTAACAGCTCATGCAACAAAAACCACCAGGTAAATTCTGAAATAATTTTTAACATGGCATACCAGCCTTGGGGTTTTTTATATTGTTTTTAAGCACCTTCCATCATCCTGGTTCTTCAATGCTCTTTTATGTCTAGTGAAACTCCAGTGCTAAAAATGGAATTTTTTGTGTCTCTTGAGGTCACAACCTTTTAACTGTACTAAATCAAAGTGTATTTTGTATGTGTGTTACCAGACAACTGAAGGGAGCTGCCAGCATGGCTGCTGGCTCTAGCTCTGAAATGAGGAGACCTATTCTTTGGTAGTTGAACTGTGTTTTTTCTGAGGATTCTCTTCAATTAATTGAGCTTTTACCATGTAAGTTGTTTGGGTTGTTTTGTTGTTTTGGTTTTTCTTTCTTTCCTGAATTCCTGTGTGAAATACCAGGCCCTGGTAACATAGTTTTGCAGGCAAGGGCTAAATTGTCTTTTGTTTGTGCAGGGTTTATAAAATAATGTGCTGCTGTTGTGATTATTTTTTTTTTATTTTTTTTAAATAAGCTAAATTCAGCAATATATTCAGCTCTGGAAGTAAGCCATAGTGCATTGCTGGGTTCTGTTTCAGAAGAGGAATGTGTAGGGTGCAGAATGACCAGAAACACTTGCTTCAAGCGCTGCTGTCTAAAGCTTTGTGTGTGTGTGTGTGTGTTATGGTAATGCCATTTCAGACCTTTATTAATTCAGCTGTGCCCGTAGTTGTGGGGTGAGGAGAGAGCCTGCCTGGCACTGCTCAGAGGAGTTGATTTATTGGTGTGTGGTTAACAAGACCACCTTTGTGGCACAACTGAAGGAGTCATTTCCCCTCCTGCTTTGGCGTGGGAAAGCCAGGCTGTGCCCCAGGCACCCTTTGCTCCTCTGCCGGGACAGGAGGGGTGGTCAAACAGCTTTTACACTGAGAATGTCAGACTTCATCTGTAAAAATCCCAGGAGGCTGCATTAGAAAAGGTGGGATTTTACTGGCAGATTGTGAGCTCAGACCTGGCTGAAGAAATATGGGAAAGAATGTTTCTCCCAGTGAGAGCTGAGCCTCTTTGCTGGTGAGCACAGCTTGAAATGTCTCCTCTCTCCCTTTGTTTTACCTCTCTGATCTGTCAGAGGTGCTGTAACATCCTCAAGGCTACGTGTTCTATGTACAGTAGGTATTTTTATAGCCTGCTTTCAAATATACTGTGATGAGTGTTTTACTACAATGGGTGTTTAGTAAAAAGAGTTCTATACAAGTGTAAATAAACTATTGTGCTGATACTTGAAGAGAAAAAAAAAAAGGTTGTTGGTTCTATGGTAGGAAGGTACTAAATCAGTGACTGCATCTGACCCTGGCTGGATAGAGCAGGTGTAGATGATGAATGTAGATGTGAGGGGAATGTAGATTTGGAGTGATGGGTTCTGCCACAGTGTAACCATCACTGCTGTTCTGGGAAGGCACAGTGAAGAATGGCAGATTCCTGTCACTTTCTAAAAGTGTGTATCCTCCCTGCTCCTGCCAGAATGGTTACTGACAGGAGAGGGGAAAACCCCTGTCCTGAGTTCTGTGTTTGTACCCATTTATTTTACTGCCTCTGGCTGTTGTGTGTCTGCCTGGCTCAGATGCAGTCTCTCAAATGGGATTAAACTGTCCTTTCTTACAGTGTTGGCCTTCGTTGTGATCTTTCAGACAAATGTAATCATTTGACCTTTGATCCAAGTAATAAAGATCAAATGCTACAACGTGCACCAGTGTCTGTTTCTTTCCGTGCCCATTGCCAGTGGCTCAAGTGCCAGGTGAGTGTTCCTGAGCCTCAGCAGGGTTCCACAGCTTCCACCAGCCGGGTTAAGGGAGTTTAGACATAAGTGTAAGAATTGAATTAATGCACCCCTGTGGTTGCTTTACTCTGACACATTATGATTTAAGTGAGAAAATCAATAATAGAGAAACAAGTTGGAGGAACTAAGTAAAGAAATGCATGCCTGGATTTGCACACAGTGGAGGAGAAAGGTAAGACTTTATTAGTTCTACCTGGTTACTGGGATTATCACTTGGATCTACGCTCTCAGGGATACACAGTTCTTACATTGTTTTGAAAATGCTGCTGCTGTTCTGAGAAAGCTGAAAACCAGGCACCATTTGGCTGCTGTCACTACAATTCTGTATGCAGAGGGGAGGTGGAGGGCATTAAATTTACAGGGATACTTGTCATTCTCTGAAGGATAAGGACAAAATTAATTACTGCTGTGTGGTTTTAGAATTATGTACTCAAATTTTCATGTCTTGGTGACTGCATAGCCCCACGTGGTAAAACCACTTGTATTTTCTCTGTGAGGTGGGAGGAGTGTTTTCATTGTTTTTTAACTCAACTGTGTATTTCTGTTTGGGGGGAGGTAATTTTTGTGTTTGTCTTAGAGCTTTTAGGCTGAACAAAATCCTTTAATAGCTGAATCTAGCTGTAGTATGAGGATGACCCAGACCTGGTGGGGGAGTGAAGGCAGCTGTTTGGTGCCCACAGGTGGCCCTGGGTGCAGCAGGTCAGCAGAGGAGGTGGAGGGGCTCAGCAGCCTGTGGAGCTTTTGTGCCTGTGCTGTCGGGAGGTAACAGAGGTGCGGGGCAGGGCCGGANTTTGTGCCTGTGCTGGCGGGAGGTAACAGAGGTGCAGGGCAGGGCCGGGCAGGGGCTGGACAGGGCAGGGCTGGGCTGTGGCTGGACGGGGCAGGGCCGGGCAGTGGCTGGACGGGGCAGGGCCGGGCAGTGGCTGGACGGGGCAGGGCTGCTGAGGAGGAGCGGTGGAGTGGAGGCTCTGCAGAGGAAAGGCGTCTGTGCCCCTGTGGCACAAGTGCAGTTCAGCAGAGCTGTGGCAGCAGGAGCTGCTCCTGGGACATCAGTCAAATGCCAGCTTGAAAGAGTTGCTGTGTGAAACCTCTTGACCAGGTTTGGCACTTGTTACTCCGAGCGGGCAGGGAGCCAGCATTCCCACAAAGACCAATTGCTACTACTTGTCATTCATTACAGCTTCTTCCTATGCAAATACCCACTGCTGCTGGCACCCACTTTTATTACTTCTTACCTAGAAATATGATTCTGCTCCGTGCAAGTGCCCAGCCCTCTCACCTTGGAAAGCAGAATCGAATCACTTTCTGGTGAAAAAAGGCAAACCAGCAATGACTCTGTATGTTACATGAAGGGGAAAAGCCCAGGTTCCTGCTCTCCCTGCATCACCTCCCAGGGCACTGCTTGTTGCCCTTGGCCCGGGGTTTGTAAGCCAGGCCAACCCTGGCTGTTTGCAAATGCCAGCTGTGTTCTGCCCCTTCCTGCCGAATCGAATCGCAGGCTCCAATGGCATCCAGGGCATGCTGGCATTACTTGAGTTACAACAATAAGCTAGAGTTGTTCTTTAGGAGCAGAACAAAGGCAGCACTGTATTCTTTTGAGTCTCTACAATCCATTACACCTTTCTTCTGCTCTTTCAGCAGGATTAACAGTCTGAAACTACCCAGAAGCACCAGGGTGCTCCTAGGAGCTCTGTAGTGCTTCATAACTGTTGGATGAACTGACACGTACATTTTTTCTGCCTGCTCAGTGTTGAGAAAATCAAATCATTTGCAATAGTGTTACAAGATACAGAAAGCTCCTGCAAAGCAAGGAACCTTGCTTCAGCCTGAATTTTATGAGCTAACTGCAAGGAGAAGGTTTTGGAAGGAGCTTCGCAGTAATTACATTATTTTTTCTTTCTCATTAATGGTTAAAAGTTAAAATTCAGAAGTAGGTGGTGCAACAAAGCAGGATCTGGTTTTGTGCCCTTCTAACAGCAAGCAGAAGGAGCCACAGCTGCTGTGTTAGAAACAAGCAAATAAAACTGGAAGAAGGATTTTGTGTTTGGCAGTTAAACAGAATAATTCCTCAGGCAGAGCAGGCAAGTAACTTCACAGTCATTACCTGGATTCTGTCCTGCTGTGATTGTGGTGCCTGTGTCTGTTAGGAGAAGTGGCATTGAGTGGCAGAACCCCACACTCCCTCCCAGGCAGGATGGGGCTGCTCTGGGATGCTTAGGCCTCTGTCTCATGCCTGGACTGCCTTGGAGTAAATACATTCCATTTATCCAGCAAAAGCAGCCCTGAGCTGTTTCCCACAGCAACTAGTGTTACACTAGGAATCTCTGCTTTTGCCTGATTCTTCATTTTGGTTAATTCACAAAAACACCATAAATATTTTAGGAGAGTGATCAGGGCTGACCAAGCATTATTTTTTCACTGTAGTTTAAAGACAACCGAGTTAAATTATATATTGTTAAAAATCATAGAGCCATGAATGAAAGTTACATTAAACTTTCTTTTAATTGAAGACAAATAAAAGAACCAAGGGCTCAAACACATTTTTAAAAAGACATCTTCTGTTCCCCAGTGTCTTCTCTCGAGCAAAATATACAGCACATAGATATATAACATAACTACATTCAAGTACCAAACAGAATTTACATTTTCCCAAACAGAGAAAATAATGCACATGATTCACATACCTTAAACCCAGCCATGCATAAAAACACTGCCAATAAATCAGGAGTTGAACATAATTCATCACTGTGTATAATTCTGAAGTACCGACATTGTTGGAATTCATTAACACTTGGAATCTGGGTTTGTAACTTAAAGTCCAGCTGTTCAGAGACTTACTTGTTCAAGATCTGCTCAAATTTAGGGTTAATAAAAGAAAATCCATCAAATGCAGACTGATCCATAGACTCAATCAGATTTTTGTCGCTGTAAGACAATTTTGGCTTCTCGCTCAGAAATTCTCTGTCGAAGTTGTTGTAGTCACTTGCTGATTTCTGTGTTAGAGGGAAAACAGGTTGAGAGCAACTTTGTAATTTTCTTCCAAAACAAATTACTTAAATACAAAAGTTTGGGAAGTTAGTCTTTGAGTTACCCTCCCTCCTTCCCCTGCTTTAGAGAGAGAAAAAAAAAAAATCTCATTTTAACCTGTTTTAACAAAACTATAAGATTATAACTGGGCAACTTCTTGTTGTAAATTGGAAACCAACAGGAAAACCAAACCCAGGTTACTTTGGAGAAGAACCACCTGGATTTGTGATAAATAATTGGTAATAACCCAGTGTTATCTATTGACAAAGGCAACACATAAGGCCAACATTTCTTGCCATTAACGAAAATGTTTAAATTCCTGAGAGCATTTTACAGCCTGTACTTGTTCAGACAAAAAAGCAATGCCCTATAGCAGCTGCTTTCTGTCTGTGTGTTTCATAAATATTCATGTAACTAAAAACTGTTTCACACTGAACTATCAAAGATAACTGTAGGATCCTTATGTTTCCAGATTTCCCACTGCTCTGGGAACAAGCAACACAAAACCTCGTGTGTTTGAAGGGGACAGGCTCTCCTCCATCGAATACATTTTAACAAGACTTGCCTCCAGATCATTTCACATGCTCCAGTAACAGGCTGGAGGAGCAGTGGTTTGGATTTTTAACCAGGTGAGATGAAGACTGAGGTAGAGTCTGTTCTTTAGATGTTTTTTTCAGGTGCCATGAGGGATGTACATTAATTCTAAGTTCAGTAGCAGAGAGAAGGCTGCTTCTTGCCCCCTTGGAGACACCTGGGTGAGTTTGAAGCAGCAGAGGTTTAATGTTTGCACACAGCACCTGCAGTCAGGAACCAGCTGAGCAGCCTCGAGCTACTGCTGCTCCTCCCATGTGGCATTTCAGAAAAGAAAACTGCAAGGAACTGTGAGCATTTCTAACACAGAGGGGAATGGAGGTCAAAGCTATCTGTTGGTTTTCCTGAACATTTTCTTCATAAAGAAGCTCCTTGAGAGTGGTAGGAAGAGAGTCTTAGTGGGAAGAGCTCAGGGCAGTCGAAGGAGTACAGTGCACCTGTGTGTAACTGAACCATCCAAGAACAAAGGGGCCTTACAGATACACAATTTCCTCATTTGTAAAATGTGAGGAGAAAATGGCAGGAGGATACTTTGGGCAGATACAGAATTCACCCCTTACCCCTGGGCTGCTGTTTACTAAACAAAGAACAACCCACGTACCACTTTTGGCCTGAAGGGAGGGTCCACCTCCCTTTTCTCTAGTGCGGTCCAGTTGATTGTTTTGAAGAAAGGATGGTCTCTGATATTCCCAGTGACCCCAAGTCGTTTTGCTGGATCCCTTTCAAAGAGCTGCAAGAGAAGACACCCAAAAATAAAGTGTTACAGCTGCTCCAAAGGTACCCAGCAGTGGGAGAATTACAGATATGGTGCTAAAACAACGAAGGGTGCTGACAGTAAACAGAGCATTAGTAATTAATCCGGCCTGGATCTCCCATTGTAAGAGGAATTTGCTGATGAACAGCTCCTTTCCAAAGCCTAGATTCGTCCCTCCCTGGACAGAGGCAGGACCCACACACTGATCATCAGTCCTACCTTTTCTAATATATCCTTTGACTCCTTGGTAATCCAGCGTGGGTAGTGAGGGGTGTCCACTCGGATGGACTCGAACAGCTCATCCTCATCATCCCCATGGAACGGGGACTGGCCAATGAGCATCTCGTACAGCAGGACCCCGAACGACCACCAGTCCACGGAGAACGTGTACCGCAAACCCTGCAGGATCTTGGGCCGCACAGGGAGGGATACAGGGGAGCAGTAAGAAACAATACACCCCAAAAACCAGGAGAGTATTTAAAGAGAGAATCTTTAATAACTAGAGCATTTAGGGAAAAAAAATAAAATCCATCTCTCTGGGAAATTGTGGACACTGATACACAGCTGTGGTTTTACCCATGGCTGCTATTTGTGGGAGTGTGGTCAACTCCCTGCACAGGTCTTTGCTCTCATTCAGAAATATTCTGCCTTAACTTTAAATAATCATAGACTTAGAAAACATTCTCTCTCATTTCTTTACAAGATGAAGGGAGAAGCAAATAGTGAGGCAAAGTAGATTCCTGTGGAAGGCTTTGACATAATTTATAGCTTTAAAAGCTTAATACCTTAGTTGAGCTACCTTGCAAATAAGATTTTAAAAAAATAACTCTAAGCCCACAGAATTTAACTCTGTGAGATTCCCCTTAGAAGCTCCTTTTGTTTTAAATTCTGGTTGTTTGCATAGGCACAAGTCTCTTCTCCATCTGCAGTGCACATACATAAATTCACTCTGCAGGAGCCCTGTGTATATGCTGGCTACAACTAACCCCCAGCTCTTAAAAGGAGCATTTTGATTTTCTAAAACCACATTTTTTTAAGCTTAAAGCTATAGAATATTTAAAAATCTCAAGTACCTTTTATAAAGAACGCAGATACAATTTTTTCCTCTGATTTTTACCTCTAATTAGACTTGGACTTTTCTGAACTATTAGTCTACAAAGAGGTGATTAATCACAGCAGCTGTTCTGCCATCAGGGCACTAAATCCATCCCAGAGTGTCTGTGTGTGCCATACTGACCTCGGGAGCAATGTAGTCAGGGGTCCCACAGAAAGTGCTCGCCTTGTTGTCACCAACAACGTTTTCTTTGCACATTCCAAAATCGGCTATTTTGATGTGGCCTTCTTTATCAAGCATCACATTGTCCAGTTTTAGGTCTCTGCAAGAAGTGTTTAAAAGATGTTGTGCTTTAAGTCTTTTTTGTAAACAGATACATGCAGCTTCTTCACTGATAAACGCTTCCCATACTGCACACACAGAGGTTTTTCAAGAAAATAATCATCCACCAACACTATCCATCCAAAATGGTACTCTTGTGCTTTGAAGGCATGAGGGACAAGGGAAAAATGCTCTCTTGTCAGAGAAAATAAGAGGCTGAGGTGCATATATAGAACGTGACCTTATAATCCTCCACATTTGCTTTCAGATCGGAAAGCACAGCCAGAGCTGCTGTTGCTGCTGGAAGGCAGTGTGAGTTAATGCCCCAGCAGCTGACACAGCAGTGCTGCACCAGCTCCAGGGCTCAAAAGAAGGATTGTGTTGGATTCTGAGAGCCTTTGGCAGGAATTTGATTGTTTGAAACCTGCCCAGCTCTTAACACTACCTGCGACTTGTTCGTGGTTACAGCACAAGTTCATGTGTTGTGGCACGGCCTGTGAAGTGTCCTATTCATGTCTTTTCTCAGAATAACACTATTCAACCAAATAAGAGCTTTTTTTCCCAGCAGTTTCCAAAAGCTACATTCCCTCCCTTTGACCATGATGCATTTTTTGTCTATCTGGCTGCAAAAGCACATACCAAGGAGGGCAGGCTGAAGAGAAAGTGAATAGCCCTCTGCTTACCAAGAAAGACTGAAACAGAGCAGAGAATTTCAAGTAAGACCAGGGCAGTCTTTTCTCCTGGGTAACTGAAGTTCCCAGTACCAGCAGTGGATCAGGGTCTGGCCCCTGATGCTTCAACCTGGTGAGGCAGAAGCATCAATATTGTGGTTTCACCAGAAGGTAGAAGCAGACAACTTTCACCTCGGTGGTTTGCTCAAGGCCAGTGGGACCTGACAGCCTAAAGGACCTTCTTCCTCACCTCCAAATTAAATAGACTCATGATTTGAAGGCAGTGTTTAAAAATAGCTGAAACAAAACTGCTTTTGTGTAACACAAATACCATTCTATCATTCCAGTTGCCAAGGGAAAAAAACACACAAATAGAGATTCATCTCAGGCATGTTAATAGCCTTGGAACCACATCAGATCTCTGACAGACAGCTTCTACTTGTTACATCAATCAGGAATTCAAAGATGCATGAAGCACTAAGACAATTCCCAGGTCCCAGCCTGGAGCTAGTGAGTACTCACCTGTAAATAATGCCTTTGCTGTGAAGAAACTGGAGCCCACATAAAATTTCAGCTCCGTAAAACCTGAAAAGACCAAAAGCAAATCTTTTAATCTTGGCTCAGTTACAACACAGTCAATGCAGGTAGCCAAAGTAATGCTGTGGGCATCTTTTCATGGAGTGAGAAGCGCTGTACACATCTTTAAATCCCAGTACACCCGTGTTTAAGCAGCCAGATGCTGTAACCTGCACGTTAATCCCTTCACCACACATCGGCAGTGTCCAATACCAAACAGCAGAGGGGACACAACAGCAACTTGCTGTAAGGCTTCATCCCACTTCCCTCAGGGAACACCATCCCTTTCCTCCTCTTTAATAATACTTTGTGTGGTTTTAGTGCCTTTTGAAAGACAGCTTCTGGGAGCTCAGCCCTCAAGGACTGCTGTAGGAGGGGCTGGGCACCAACAGCAAGGTTAAAACTGGGCCTCACCTGGCTCCCTCTGCACTTGCCTGGTCACAACAGACAGGCTGAAAAGTAGCATCACTTCAGGGGCACTCTCCTCAAAAAAAGAGGTGATAATCTAGGGGACATGAAGGAAAATCTAAAAGAATACTTCCCTCTGCCCCAAAAAGTATTAATTGGAAAAATACAAAACTATCTCTATTTCTGTAGAGCAGATGGATGTTGACCCAAAACAAATAGGCACAGAATATACCAGGAGAGAATTTCAGATGCACAGATGTTTGCTGGGATGCAGGTAAGCTGGAGGGGCTTTATCCACATTTTTGCTGGGGAGAGGGGGAAGGGAGCTTGCCTTGACCTATAGAACTGGCTGCTAGTGATGCCAGACTCCTTTGTTCTGATCCCATCCAATCAGCATCCCTTAGTGCAGGGCCAGTAACAGAAGTGATTTTCCTGGTGCTTACAGGTAGGTCCAGCACCCCTGCACTGTTGCTTTGTAAGGTTTTACATGTCACCCCTTCAGTGATGCCATTAAAACTCCTGTGGGGTTGGGTGGGAGAAGCAGAAACTGACCTCAAACTAAAAATGATAGCTAAAGTAACGATGATACAGTATTTCTGCATCCTTCAAAGATCACTGGAGCTGAAAACCAGTCATAGGTAACTGACACAACTGCACTTGTTAAACAAAGTGCGTACCCAATTTATGAGCTTCTTGCGGAAAGTACAAAAAACCCTGTACAATCATGTCAATTTAGCAATAATAAGTGTAGAATTTTTCCCCCCCATGCTGTTTTCCTTTTTTTTTTTTTCCATCAGAATACTGTCCTACAGTACACTGAAGCTGCAACCTTTTGTTTTCAGTGCTGGCTCATGCTGCAGTTGATTTTGCACCCCTAGGTACAAGCATCCCATACAGTAAAACATCACACTGCTATCTAAACTAAGAACGCCCAACTCCACACATCATTAAGTGAACTACTTCACTGTACTCAGCCAGTGCCTGGAAACATCTTTTCAATCCATCAGCCACTGAAACTTGACTGCAGGTTAGGAGGGGCACAGAACTAGAAGCAGCAAACCCAGACACCAAAATCATTCATGGAGATGGGGAATGAAGGGTTGAGGACTCACGTTGCTCTGTAGAGGTCGAAACGCCCCTTGTCTTGTATGTGGAACATCAGGTCTCCCCCATTCAGGAACTCCATAACGAAGAACAAATGATCCTTTTGCAAATAACCAGGGAATGGATCAGTTACTGATGCTATTCCAGCCACAGATGAAGTAGCAGTGTGCCTACAGGGGACCAAGCAGCCACCTCCCTCTTCTCCTGAAGCATTTCTGTTTCACACACCCCTATGAGGCTCCTGCCTGGTCTTGTAAAGATAAATATCTGATCTTGTATTCTGTGGGTGTCTAGACTTAACAAAAATACACATTTATACAGATTTACTAATTTCCACCTGTGGCACTCATCCTTTTTCCCCTCAGTGAGGGTGAAGCTCAGATCAAAGGGTGATTTAAATTAAACTCCCTCTCATTCCAGACTGCATGGATGTTTGATTTCATTCTGTCCTTATCAAGATATGTTTGGTTATACTCATATTTACTTTCCACAAGGCCCATGAACTATTGCAGAGCACAAAAAAAGAACATTTAATTCTTGCATCACTAAATTACTTTCATTTGACTGCTGATAACAGCATCCATTAAAAGGCTCAGTCTGTTGTGTTGCTGTCACCATGAGGCTTTTCCTTACCTTTGTCTGAAATGTGCAGTAAAGATGTGTGAGAAATGGATTTTCCCAGGCCAGAGCAAGGACCCGCTTTTCCACCATAGTACATTCTACATCATCATCAATTAGCACCACGTCCTTTTTCAGAGCTTTGATAGCAAAGAATTCGTTCTTCCCTTTCAGCTCAGCAAGCAGAACCTACAAAAAATAAGAGTACAGCACATGTAGGAAACACTGTTGCTGATGATACCAGTGGGGGAAAGCCAAGGGTGTTCACAGCAGGTGCACTGACAATTCAAAAAACACATTTAAATGGGAAAGATGAGGGAGGTTTGGGAAGGTGAAGCTGCTGAACACTGAGATGAGGAAATGGGGCTTGAGGACCACGTACCACAGTGTCATGGTTTGAGTCTGGCCAAACACCAGGCACCCATGACAGCCAGTCACTCACTGTCCCCTGCCACAGCTGGGCAGAGGAGAGAAAAATTTAACAAAGGGGTCATGAGTTGAGATAAGGACAGGGAGAAAACACTCCAAGGGCAAAACAGGCTCAACTTAGAGGTACAAAGGGAATTTATTACTAACAAAGTCAGAGGAAGATAATGAGAAGTAAACTAAGATTATCAAAACACCTTTTTCCCCCACCCCCTTCCCTCCTTCCAATCAACAGCACAGGGAGGCACGGCCTGGGGTTTGAGTCAATTCATCACCGGGATCATCTTCCCTCGCTCAGGGAGAGGAGTCTGCTGTGCCATGGGATCCCATCCCACGGGAGACAGTTCTCTGTGAACTTCTCCAGCATGGGTCCCTCTCATGAGCAGCAGTCCTCCCAAACTGCTGCAGTATGGAGCCCTGCAAGGCCAGGCTGCTCCAGCCTGGCACCAGGGCCCCCTCTCTCCACTGGGCTCCCACTGGATCACAGCCTCCTCCCGGCATCCACCCGCTCCGGCGTGGGCACCTCCCCATGGGCTAGAGGGGATCTCTGCATCCCCCATGGGCTGCAGAGGGACAGCTGCCTCACCATGGTCCTCACCACAGCCTGCAGAGGAAATTCAGCTCCAGCACCTGAAGCACCCCCTCCTTCTCCACTGACCTTGGTGTCTCTCCATGCTGTTTCCCTCACATGTTCTCACCGCCTCCTCTACTCTGGCTAGAAAAAAAAAACTGTGTCCCACTTTGTTTTGATTTTCTTCTTAAATATGTTGTCACAGAGGTATAACCAGCATCTCTAATTGGCCCAGGCTTGGCCAGCGGCACGTCCATCTTCAGAGCCATCAGGGATTGGCTCTGCTGGACGTGGTGGAAGCTTCTAGCAGCTTCTCACAGAAGCCACCTTTGTGGCCCCCCTGCTACCAAAAACAAGGCTATGCAAAACCAACACACACAGAAGCACAGCAGTTTTTCTGTCAATGTCTTGAGTGTATAAACAGCAGCCATGTAAAGCCTGTTCTGTCACCAGAGCTGTAGTTTCAGACACAGCAGTGCACAGAGCCTGTGGAGGTCACACTGCTCTCCCAGACATCCCCTGCCACTGCATGGGGCATTATGAGCCTGTTTCTGTATGGAGGGAACAAACCTAAAATATCCATCTGTCAAGGTTTGACCCTGGCCAAATGCCAGGGACCTACAACATCTGCTCTCTATGCTCTCTCCTGCCACAGCTATGCAGAGGAGAGGGGAAAAAAAATAAACACAAACACAGTGGACTCATGAGTTAAAGCACTGGTGGGGAGACACAGAAAATGGGAAAACAGGCAGAAAACTTAAAGTCGCAAAGTGATTTATTAAATCTGCTGCAAACACGAGTTTTTGTCCATGGGGTGCCGGCTCCCGAGCCAAGGCCAGGCTGTTTCCATCCCAGGCCAAGGCCTTTCTCTCTCATCCACAGCCTTTGCAGCTCTCAGTCTCTGCTGGGACTCCCACTGGATCACAGCTTCCTCCAGGCATCCCCCTGCTCCTCTGGCGTGGGCACCTCCCCACGGGCTGTGGGTGGATCTCTGCACCCCCCTGGACTCCATGGGCTGCAGGGGGACCACCTGCTCCCCCCATGGTCTTCACCATGGCCGGCAGAGGGTTTTCAGCTCCGGCACCTGGAGCACCTCCTCCCCCACCTTCTCCACTGACCTTGGTGTCTCCATGTTGTTTCCCCTCACGTATTTTCACCTCCTCCTCTGGCTAAAAAGAAGTGCATGCTCCCATTGTTTTGATTTTTTCTTAAATATGCTTTCACAGGGGCGTAACCAACATCTTTAATTGGCCCAGGTTTGGCCGGCAGCATGTCCATCATCCTCAGAGCCATCAGAGAGTGGCTCTGCTGGACAGGGTGAAAAACTTCCAGAACCTTCACACAGGAGCCATCTTTGTGCCCCTCCCTACTCACCAGCAAAAACTGGGCCAAACAAAACCACCACACCATCTATACTGTGTGCATTAAAGGACAATTCCTCTGCCTCGATACTAAACACTGACAAACTGCTGTGCATGATGAATCACTTCTGAGTTTAGACAAGATCCAGCTGATGAATGTCTGGCGTCTTGGACTAAGACATGTGTATGCAATTCTGTTAAAAGATTATTGAAGCTGCCAAACCTTTCTGTTTAAGGGAAATAGCCCGTCACATTGCAGAGATCAAGCGAGGCAGACCCTCAGACTCTCAGTTTGTTACGTACCTTTCCAAAGCTTCCTTTCCCCAATACTTTGTGGAAGACAAAGCTGTCTACATTGAATTTTCTCCTTGCAATTCTTGATGCTGTGTTGGCTGATCTCCCCTCCCAGAGCTTATCATACTCGGTGTTACCTGCTGATCAAAACAGGGAGGGGAAAGTTCAATGGATGCAGAAAACACTGCATGACTCGGAGCCCTGGATAAGAATGAAGTACTAACACAGTATTTCAGTACATCTGCTGCTGGAATACTGGTGAACCTGAACGTAAGGGCCACCTCCTATGTAAGCCTTTTGCGTGGCCAGGAGACGGTAAAAAGAAATAGATGTTTTTTCTTTTAACAGTACTTATTTAAAAATTATCTAATGCAAGGTAAGAATGAATACTTAAATTATCTGGTAGGTGAGCAGCTGTATTGAAACATTGCCTGTCTTCTCACCTGTTGCATCTCCTCCTGGAGCTTTATGTTTCTTATCAAAATCTTGATAAATACCAACACTTTCTACAGATCCAGAATCAGACCTTCGTGTAGATTTCTGAGAAGAGAAACACTTGAAATTATATTAGCACTATTACTTTAGAAATAGAGTAATAGCTTAAATGTAACATGATGGCAGCATAAACTTTTCTTTTAAATTATTAACTCCCAGTGCATATCTTTTTCTCAGTAAGTCTGGTTCATAGACTATTTAGTCACCTTCTTCACAACTTCACATCAGCCAATTGCTTTATTTCCTTCACTGCAAGAAAACAAGTCACTGAAATTCCTGGACAGTCTATGTTGTATTGTTCATTGCAAAACTATTAAAGGTATAATGGTTTGAATGCACAGTGGGAAGAATTTGAACTGTGGGAAAACGTCCCCTTGGATGTATGTTCATGTGAAAGAGGAGATGGGAATCACTCATACTGGACATGCTGAAGTCCTGTCTGTATGTGACATCTGTCTTTAGCACAGGGAAACAGATTTTACATATAGAGGATCCCTGAGATAAAACTTCAGTAATGAAAAGATTGAGCTCCTGTGTCATGAAAGAGCTGGCACAACAGCTCTCACTGTTTTCAAAGTAAATATCCTGCGAAAGCTTAGGAATACACATCTCAGAGGAAGCACTGTTGGCTTTTGTGATAGATTTTCCCGTTTTATTTCAGAGCTTGTGTCTGAATCTTTATTTGCAGAGTACACCACAAAAGAATCATGCTGCAGCAGGAGATGAACCATGCAAGCTGTGGGGCTGGCATTAATTCCAGAATTTTCTCCGTGTGTGTGTATATATTTATATCAGATGAATAAAAATAGAGAATACCTGGTATATTTCAACTTGTTCACTTAATTTTATCATTGGAGTGGAATTTTAAAGTTGAAGCATGTAAAAACAGACTTCAGCATTATGATGCCACTGATTAATCCCTTGAATAGAAAGGGAGAGAATAACCTTGGCACCACAGAAGAACAAAATTGGATTTCAGGAAACCACACACATTAAAAAAAATTCTTTAAGTGGCATACTCCCTCCCCTATTTCAATTTCAGGCTATTGATATCTTCGTTAGTCTCTATAAGTGTCAAATTTAAAAAGACAAAGCTGTTTGCATTTCCTCTTTTCCAAACTCAGTTCCCCATAAATGTGATGCAGAAAAGATGAAGTGGAAACCCCAAGATGCTCTGAAAACAAGTAATTACCTGACAAATGGCAGTAAAGCTTACCTGGCTAACTTGATTTAAAGCTTCAGCTAGCAACTTCTGATTTATTCCACATAAGTTTGCCACCTTCTTCTGGCATTTATGATGCACATTCATCCCACATTCTAAAAGAAATGTAAGGATTGTTATACAGGCACGAGGAAAATACTGACATTACAATGAACAGGGCTGTTTTCTCTGCAGTTCAGAAACCTTTTTTTAAAACCAGACTGGACATGGACCTGTCATTGCTACCAAAACTGCAGGTTTTATCCTTTAACAAAATAAAGGCTAAAAAAATGTATCAAGGAAAAACCTCCAATCATCATTACTTTATTCTCAAAATCTGTTACAATAAGGATCACTTTGCCTTTTTGTGGGAGAATTATAGAAGCAATATTTACAGTAAATGGTCTGAACACACTTTTAGATGCTATGTTGAGTCAGTCACCAAATTTCAGCTATTCCCAAAGCAGTAATTTTGATAATACTCAAGATTGCACCTCTGCAGTGTGTCCTGACTCCTTGAGCAGCTCACATTGGCTGAGCTGTCCCATGAGCCCAGTGCCTCTGTCTCTCTTTAGTACAGAAGAGGGTGAGATGGATCACATGGGTGAGATGGACCCCACCCGACACAACACACACAGAAAGGCACAGTGTGCAGCAACAGCCAGTCTGCAGTGTGGGGGAACACTGGAAACGCACAGAGGCCGCCAGCTGCCTGCCCCTCACCTTCACACTTGAGCCCTTGCTTGACCAGCCCCCAGAGCAGGCTGCCACAGTGGTCACAGAAGGTGGGGCTCATGTAGTTGTAGACGCGGAAGCGATGGGGCATGTCGATGTTGAACCGCTCCTTCTGGAACTGAGCACAGGGACAGTTTCATCTCAGCCCTAGTCCCTCATCCAGCAGGGAAATGGATCTGCCCATCACACACCACCCACCCCCTTGCACAGCTTTCAGCTGCTTTTCTTACTTGAAAGCTTTGCCCACTGCCTGTTACAGAACTTTACACAACTTCAAGGGAAGACAGAACCTTGGGTTCTACTGCCAAGCATCTCCCAAATGGAGTTGGCAGCTTCTGTATGAAGTTTTATTAGTTCTGGAAAGTTTAGTTACATAATTACACTCTAAATATATTGTTCCAGCTCTTACCATTGTGTCCCTGCTGTTGGCTGCTGTACCAGTGCACCTCCCAATGATTTTATCAATGCATTTCTTATGAATAGCAGCATTGCATTCTTCAAGACATGCACAAGAAAAGAAAGGATTCCTTCAGATAATAAATACATGGGATGAGGTTTTTGCATTTAATAGCAGAATGTCAAAATCACACTCCTTTTGCATCATACTATATACATCAAAAGCTTATTTTCTATCAAGATAATAATCACCCTTTTTCTTTTACCATAAACTTTATTTCTAAACTAAATCAGCTTCCATCAAGCAATGCCCCCAGCATTTGATAACAGAAGGACAATATTACACTTTTGAGTTTTAGCCTTTGATATCTTGTCCCTGCTTGGAGTAATGCACAGATCTATGCTAAGTCAAAAGTGACTTTCAATTCAGCTATAAAATCCCTCAGTAGTTGTAACTCGTTTTAGAAAAGGTTTCCCAAAAAACTGCTGTCATAAATGAGTGCAACTTTTCAATAGCATTACAAACCTCTGAGAAGAATAGCTAAGTCTCAATCTTGACATGAAAACCCCAGGTAGGAATCATAATCAGATTCCTTTGGTTATTGTGTAAAATCGATATTTAACATCTACTACTACCTGTGGTGATCATGCATTGTGCAATGCATATTTACAGATTTTATTTCAAGAGTAATTATTAGATCTCCAGATTAATGTGGAAAGCAGCATAAATAAAAAACAAAACAAAAAACCCCAAAAAACAACAACAAAAAAACCCCAACAACTTACGTCTACATTTGTATCCCTGCTTGTTGAGTCCCCTGAAACACAAATTATAAAAAAGGAAATCAGTACAATTTCTGGAATAAAAGGTGGCTGGATTTTATTTTATTTTTACCATGTCAACCTAGCAATTAATAAGCTGGTCTAAATTCTGCTAATCAGAATCCTCTGTCTTAAGAAAGCAGGGTTTAGAAGATAAGGTCCTGTGTTTCAATAGACCAGCAAATTAGGAGGAAAACCCAGAAACAACAAGGTTTCAATCACATGGGAAATCCTCCCAACCTGCCTTAGGAACAAAACCAGCCTTACTATGAAAGGGATCCAACTTCTGCCTCTCTATGGGTCTTTACTCTGCCATCAGCCACTTCACATCTCAAAGCCTGGGCATTACTTTATCAGACCCACCCATCTCCTTCTGCTGTGACAGAGCTGCTGATGATCACAGGCCAGATGTCACTTGATGCTGATGGAATTTTTCCCTATTATTTCTCTGGCAAAAATGTTCAAGCTCTATTTTTCAATGTGAAAGAGAACTGTAGTTCTTAGGTATAAAAATGCTCTCAGTAAGTATATAATTTCAATTCCCCAACACGCACGAATTTGCCATGTTTTGTCCGATATACCTGAAGCAAATTTGCAGTTATTTGGCCCTTGAAGGTGGGGGAAGCTTAGATTTTCCTTCTTACCATACAAAGTCTCTGCAGACCGAGCAAAACGTAGGTTGTCCAAAGAAGGTGGCAATAAATTCATGATTTTTGATGTAGTGGATTTTGGCTTGCTTGATAGCTCCTCTCCTGTTAATGGTCACTGTCCCCTCCTCTTCCTTCATTGACTGTCTGCAGTCTGAGGGGGAGACAAGACACTTTTAATACTTCCAGGTATTACAAAGGTTAATATTTGCTTCTCCCAAATGTTCAGCTTGTTTTTCTGTTTCAGACTTGTGTTTCTGTTCATTTTACACCTGCACTCTGCAGACTTTCAGTCCAACAGGGGTGGTACAGGTGCACACACTGCTTCCTAAGGTGTCCCTGTGTCTGTGTGCAAGCACTTCCTGCTCCTGCCCATGCAGAAAGAGCCTTCAGCTGACAAACTGAGAGGAAAAAACAGGAATGGAGCACAGTTTTGATAGAGAAATGACAGCCACTGTTATTTCTTAGGGAAAAAAAAAAATCTATGATTTATGTTACGGGATTGATGTTTAAGATAAAGAAACATTTTCTTGGAAGCAGGAGAGTGAGCAGAAGCCTTTCCATGCTGCTGCTCCACACGGCCTCCTGAAGCAGGACTAGAGCAGAAATTCAGATGAACTGCTGCAGGACCTTCTGGGTCACTACAGGACCATCCTACTGGAGTATGGCTTTCTCCCAGCCTCCAGGATCATTAAGCAGCAAGGACTAAGACATTTCCATTTTGCTGACTCATAACATTCATGTTTTATCTGTCGACAAGTCTCAGTCTCATTCCTCTCCTCTTCTAGCCCCCATGGATTATTTAGTATTATAATAATACTACCTGCTCCCATCTCCTGTAGCATCTAATACTGTATCACATAGAAATTACGTGGAGCATTAAACCAAGATATAAAACAACAAAGTTCTCAGGCTCCAAGTCCAACTGGCTCATACAGGTCCTCATTAGAGGTTACGGTTATTTTCACTTATTTCCAAGGAAGCTTATGAGTTTCTTTTACAAAAATGAGTATTTGTGGCTGTAAGATTGAAACACAAACTCAGACTATTTAGTCTTCCTCAGGCATTTTTAAAGTCATAGGGGTTTGTAGCAGAGGTAACCCAATGAAGGTGTATCAAGAGACTGGGTAACTGGTGATTTAATCCTAGAACACATTCCTTGTCAACTGAAAGGAGGTGTTGAGGGACAATCCCATCCAGCAGGAAAAGATAAAGGCTTGAGCCAGCAGTGAGGAGCAGATCAACCACTAACTCCATCAGCAGTTTGTGGGTCCCAGCCTGGAAGAGATGTGGACGTGGTTCACATGTCCAAAGTGCTGTAAAGCTTAGGGCAACAACAGGAGCTTGCCGTTTGCAGGCTGGGAATTTCCACAGTGATGGAGTATGGAAAAAGAGCATTTTTCCCACTGTCAATATAATAGTTTCTTTAATTTGCTCTACTGCATTGCTGCCTTTGATCACTATTAGTGGGAGTCTTGCTTTTAGTACTGACAGAAGCAGATTGTTCCTTTGCCAAGTCACACTCGCTGCAAAGCCTGAGCTCACTACAAAGTTACCCAGGAGCTCTGGTTTTCAGGCTGTTAGATGCACTTGGCTCTTGTCATTTTTTTTTAGCTGGCTGCCACCACTGCTATTCCAACAGACTGCTGAACCTGGAATACAATCTGTCATGTGACACCATTCTGAGTGTCCTAAACTAATTCATCTGTCACAGCCACCAGCAGCCACACTGCAGCAGCATGCATGTGCTTAGGAAAGAAACAACATCATCAACTCAGAGATTAAGGAAAGATTAAGCATATTTGTGGAAAGAAAGTTCAAAAAAAGCTCCCGGCTTCTACCACTAAGTATAAATGTACTTTTCTGAGAAACTGGCCGCTTGATTTAGAGAAAAACCCATCCTGACATCCCCTGAAAGGACCTCCCAGTGTTCACTGTGACGGCCCTGAGTTACCTCTGCCCCTCCAGGAACAGCGTTCAATTTGGTTGTTCAAACAGGCGACTGAGTTCACCCAACAAAAACTCATCAGCTGCTGCACTTCAGCTTGTCTCGGTCTGCAAACAGCGCTATCTCTTTGTTTAATCCTGCTGAGAAAATACACAGACCCCACCCACTGCTCCCCAAATGCTTCAGGGAAACCACACTTGTGTGAGGCAAGGAAAACAAGGTGGTTGAGAGGCAGCGATACTTCATGTTGTTTGCTGCACGAAAAGGATGTCTTTGTAAGGGAGATTTAATCAGTAACGGCAACAAAGCAGAAAAAGGCCTTTTGCTTTATGGCACGGTATTCTGAGGAGATCACCTGTGATGGAGCAAATTAACAGCCAAAAGCCTTTCTAAAGTCCATAACACCAGCAAACCAAGTGTCTAGTGAGGAACAAACGGGTGAAGAGGACACCTCACACTGGAATACTTGGAGCAATTTAGTTTGCTGATACTGCATGCAGAAGTCTCTGACAAAACTTGATCAAGATAGGGCAAACACGGGTGTTTCCTCCCTGTCTGAAGCCCTGATACCAAACTTAAGAGAAATATGTGAGACTGGCATCTAGTTCTTTGAGAGGGTAATTATATAAACTAATAGCTTTGGGTTTTTTCCTCTTTTCTTTGCACATTTTCCTTAAACATACTTTAATGGGGAGGAATTCTTGAGCAAAGCAAGACCTCAAAATCTGCGTGTGAGAACACACAGTCTTTACAACCAGCTGCCTTGTGAAATGCCTTTGCCAAAACCCACCAATATATCAAAGTATAGCTGAAAACATTTGTGTCTGGTTCAGAAGCAGCTGAGAGGTTTGGAGAGCAGCTGTGAGTCAAGTTCATCTGGAGCTGAGGTGGCTCTGAAATTATAGCGTAATCTCAACTTACTATGGGCATGTTTAACAAGTTATCTTTAATGTGTAAATTGCCTTAAATGTGTATTGCTCCAGAAAAGTTTTAAGCAGTTCAGCCAACCACGGAGTTAACTGGAAAATAAAGGCTTAATTTCAAAGATACAGAGACAACCAACAACTGCAGGAAAGTAACTTTCACAAAAACTGTATGGATGAAGGGAGGAGATGGGGGGAGGGAGAAACTTTGCTTCCCCCTCCAAGCAAGCCAGGATTCCTATGAAATGCCTGTCATGAACCAACACACAGAGAGTTCTGCACAAAACAGCTGAATCAGCAGCTAGAATCCAGGTGACCTCTGTGGCCTGGACTTGGCATTAATCATTCTGGACCCAGCACACACCATTAAACATAATCTATTTCCTCTGTTGAGAGCTGTGGTTAATATTTATCACTGTCATGTTCATGTCTTCAAGGACCCTTCTCAAAACCTGCAGCTGATCTGACAACAGCCCCCAGAACTTCTCTGTGCTGCACATTCATGAAGAAACCATTCAGCACAGCTGTGAATTGACAGTGCAGCTCTCCAGACATGGTGAACACCCCCCCTGTGTTCCCTGTTGAGCTGCAGTGCCCGTCCTGCTGAGCATTTCACAGTGCCCACAGCCACTAACACAACACCAACCCATCGGCTGGAAAACATTTACTAAAACAATATAGCTGGGGCTCCGCTGAGCTGTAATAAACCTCAAGGTGAGATGTCACACTGTCTCAATTGAACCTCAAAAGTCCAAGGACAAAAGAAAACAACCTTAGAATACCCTACCAGTTTTCTTAAATAAAGTGTTGAAAAAATGTTTACCATCTTCAGAGTTCATTTTTTATTTTAGCCTGCTCATTTCATGGTGCTGTTCATGAATAGAGGCAAAGATAACAGTGCCACTGTCAGAGACTGGGAACCAGGAGTTCACTTCAAACAGGGACAGGAAAGGAATTTTCTGAGCTGGTTGCTCAGGCTGAGATCTGCCTGAAACTTTATAATAAATTACAAACCCCACTAACATTTCTGTTCAGTGTCTGTCTCCTTCTGCTGTTCTGCAGCCTTGCACTTGGCTTTGTTTGGAAGTTAAGTGCACCGTCAGGTCAAGAAAGATATTAATCTCTCAGAGCAATCATTAAAAGGGAACGCTTGTTCCTTACAAAGGAGACTTTCTCAGCATCAGCTGTTGCAGAGGCAAATTAGTCTTTAACCTGGTCCTGGAGAAGATTGCTTTAAAGATCATCTGTAAAAAACCCCAAACCCAACCAAAACCAAAAAACCCAAGAAACCGTTTACAAAAATGGGGGTTTCCCAAAAGCCTACAGTTCTGTGACATGAACTTGCTATGTTAAATCACTGTGGTCTTTGTGCTACCCCTGTAAAGAGGATCACAGGTTTGGGTTGGAGCATCTAGTTCCAATGTCCTGCCACAGGCAGGGATAATTTCCACTAGACGAGGCTGCTCAGAGCCCCATCCAGCCTGGCCTTGAACAAATCAAGGATGAAGTCCTGCCTTGGCCCCTGCACCAGCACCTGCTGCTGCTCTGCAGCTCCTTGAGTGTGTGCTGACCTAACCTTTCCCAGGCATTACTGACACCACCGGTCTTGTAGAAGAGTATAGAACAAAACAGCAGTTTTAAGAAGCCCTGCCCTTCAGTCCAGGAGAAAAACCCCAGCCATGTCCACACTCCAGCCTTTGCAGAGCACTGCTCCCACCCGCCCAGAGCTGCGGCGTGAACACAGCCCGTGCTCAGCGTACAGAGCTCTTGTTTCACAGCTCGGTGTCCTGGTAAATGCTTCTGCAGAGACCTCTGCTATCTCATTTGTGGTGATAAAACCAGAATAAACCGCAGAATAGGTTTTCTTTCTTTTTCAAATTACACAGTAAACCCAACCCTTAAAGATACATCTGAATCAACCTTCTACTGAACGTACAAAGTGTATCAGTTTTTCCCTGCTCCACACAATGTTAGCTACCTTGGGAACCACAGACACACCAGCTTGGTGTTCAAAATCACTACATTGGCAACTGTCTGATTCTCCTAAAGAAAATCAGAAAACAAAGCCCGCAGATGTTTGTATTCAATTCATGCAATCTCACTTCTAGGTGCAGATTAAAGCAGATGTTAAGTGCTACTGAATAACCCCCACATTTGCCAAACTTCTAGAAACAGCATTTTCTCAGTTAAATGATTAAATCATACCAACATTCCCATGTACAATTATAAGGCCCAGTTCTGGCTTTTCAGCCCTCATCATGATTATTTTTTAAAAATGTGACAATCCTTCCACAACATACCTCATCCAAGATACTTTCTTCTAATCTTACTTTAGGCCCACACAATATGCAGATTTGAAGCAGCAAATCTGTTATTTACCCTATTATTTTTCACAGATAACTCAGAAAAATGCTAAAGTCTCATGCTTCTCCAACACTCATCTCAACACACAGAGAAAAACATATTCAAAATACATGCAGATCTCTCTGGTTCATGTTCCTCTCCCAGAAGGCAGACACTTGAGATATCAAAATCTCACATGCAAATTACTCACCTTCTGGTACTTCTAATGGCATTTTAAGGAAAAAATTCACTATCCCTTTCTGCAGGAAGCTGTAGCCAGCAAAACAGCAACTCAGAATTCAAACCCAAGACACAAGTACACTCCCAAAGCTGCTAACACTGCACAAGACACTCAGGGGAGTGAGGTTCTGCGCTTTCTTACTCGAGAAGGTCATTAGTTACGTTTGAATAAACAAAGATCTAGCAAAGCATTAAACTTACTGTAACTCCCACCTATTAAAAGTAAAGCTGCTTTACAGAATTATAACCTAGTTTCAATACTACAACAAGAGAAGGAGGGGTAGAACGAAAACAATTTCAAAATGAAAATTGAGGTTAACACCCTGTTCTCACATTTCACACACCAGGAGAAAAGCTTTTGAATTTCTAGGACAAGCTCATATTCAAATCACAGGACGGAAGACAAAAAAGTTCTTTGACAGCTCTAAGGGCTCTGCAGTCCCCATTTTACAGGGTGTAAAAAGACAAAAACCTCTAATATTGGTAGGACTTTCCATATGTAGCCCTAAATTAACTGGCCAGGCCTTAATCTGGAAAAATAATATACAAATGAAAAGGTTCAGTGTAGTCTACCGTGGAAGAACTTTTAACACCAGCTTATTCTGGCTTTTTTTTCTCCAAGAATATACCTGTTAATGGAGCAATAACATTTCTTATTTCAGTACCGCTCTGCACCATTGAAGCAGAGGAAAGTGGTACTCTACAGATAGCACAATGTTTGCTGCTTAGAAGAAAAGTTTGAAAAACAGCAGCTTCAGTTTTCAAAACAAGCTCTAGAAAGAATTAGTCACTTCTGTGAAGTGCTTGGAGATTTTAAAACAAAAGGTAGCACCTATAACTCAAAGATACAAATGGCAGCAATACTTTGAATAAACCAGGGAACAACTGAAGTACCAGCTTCAGAACATGCCTTTTTTAGTATTTTAGAAACACAGCTTCCACAGAGTTCTGTATGCCAAGGCAGGTTGGAGGGAGAACAAAATGACAAGAGCACAGGAAAGAACAAGAACTGTCTCTGAGCTTTCAGCTCGGAGCTAAGGGCTTCAGCAATGTGGAGAATGGAGATTAACACAAACATCCTTGTCATGCACCAGCAAACCTCTCTGCTGTCATACTGGTAACTGCTGATTTAACTAGGGAGAACATTTACAGCCACGCAACGATGAGCCAAAAATCAGTGTTTGCCTGTTTAGTACATTGCACACATTGACATGAGGGAGGTTTACAGTCTGGAGGAGGAGTAGTTTGTTAAAATGTACTGATATTTGCAGTGTTCAACTTCAAATATCAGACTGAGTGACCTCCCTTCACAAAACGTACATGTAAAAATGTCTTGAAAGGCAATTTCCACCACCTCTATGGTTTAGTTACCAAAAAATATATCAGGGACTAATTTTTTATAAAGCAGAAGATAAACAGGAAGTCATTGCAAAGTAGAAGGTCAAAAAAGTATATTAAGATGTGAATATTAACTTGCCAATTAGAATATAAATGCAAGACTTAATGATCTGTTTGGTATTTAGGGTTCATCCACCACCATCTGCACTGCCTAATAAAGGCAATGAAAAGAACTGCAAGAACAGAGTATCTATTTTTAAATTATTTTGATTACTAAGTACAATTAATTTAGTCCTTACAGCACACAAGTATATTACCTTCCTACTAACAGCTAATAATAAATTATGGAAGTTTTTCACTTATGCCTTCTCTACTTTTCCACATGTCTGCGTGGAGAGGGGGAAATATGCTCCAACCTCTTAAAATAAACAACTGAGAATACAAAAATTGAATTTGTACAGGTTTGACTGAGAAGCTTCTGGGTGTCCAGGAGAAATGGACTTCTGTATATCTCATTAAATAGGTATGATCATAATGCCACTGCCCCACAAAACAGCCTTGCACAGGAAATTATGACAAAGACCAAAATAAATATTTTCTAATATAATGGCTCACGCCAGTTTAAATGCAAACCTGAGAAAAGCTCTTACAGACTCTTTAAAGTCAAAGTATTGTTTAAAATTTTGCCTTAAAGAGTTAACTCTTCATAGAGACCAAAATAACAAGCACATAGGCTGGGTTTTTTGCCATCACAAAGATAAAACATCACCTCTGAAATGTAACCTATGCCCATCACACTATCTTCAGTAGCTTTTCCTGCATAGATGGTACAAAAATGTATGGTACTTTCACAATTTACTTGTTCTAGAGAGCAGAACTGTGCTCCCTCTATAAATGTCTGTGGAGGAAAAAACCCCACCCATGCTTCAAAACTTCCTGCTTACCCTTTTCAGTTATTCATACACACATACCATCCAACCTTGTAACACTGATAGGCTAATCTGGCAGACCAATTATATTAGTATTACAATATTACTCCCAAGAAATAATGGTTTTATGACTTCTAGTACGGGAAACTCTTAACTGCAAGCTAAGCAAGTTGTGAGGTTTACAGCATTTCCTTTAGGAAAGGACTCCCCAGGACAAATCCCTGCCAAAATACTTGGTTTTGTTATTGTACTTGAAGCTTCCCCCCTAGTTCATTTCCAAATAGCCTGTGTAGATTTCTGACGTAGGCTGTTCACTTTTTAAACTGGTATGTCAGATCATTGACTAGATTTGTATTTTAACATGAAACCATTCACTCATTCCAACAATCAGTTTCTGTGGTTAGTGAATAGGCTGCCTGAATCCCAGGAAACTCAGACCCACTTCTTCAATCCACAAAAAAAAAAATTCCCACATAAGCTAGAGCAAGAGATTCAACTTATTTTCACCTAAAAAGGAGCAGATAATATATTTTCTATCACCTCAAAACATGCAGAGAGACATATTAAAGATACAAAAGTGCCTATATGCAACAGCATTTAGAAATTAACCAATCCAGCCACGAGTCAACATAACAAAGATAAAAAAAATCTGGAAAGCAAATTAAAAAAATTAATTAACAACATTTTACTCAGTACATCAGGTGATCTTTTTTGTAAGCTACATCCTGTGTTCTGCAAAAAAACCCTTTTTTTCACATAACGGACTGAAGATAAACTCTTGAGATTACCTGCATCTTCCAAAAAGTACTGCACAGCCATCAGTACCTTCCCCTGAGGTTGAAGGTCAAGCTGTGGAAAGAAAGATAACAACAGTGAAGTGTGTGTGGTTGACTGCATCTCTCAGGAATTTAAGCAGCTCTTTCTGGGGAATCAAAGCAGACTATTCAATAACTATTTGATTACAATCCTCTTCCATATCTCACTATTGCAGCTGAGTCAGGAGCTTTTATTCTCTTGCTTTTACTCGTGTGCTGCATTGCTTTGATGTAAACCCAGGAGTTCAGAGTTCACACAGAGTCACGGTCAGAGTTTACATTGTTTGTCCACGTCCCTTTCCCGTTTCTGCAAAGAAGTTTGCTGGCTTCTGTTTCTACTGTTAGTAAACTCAATCTACACAGGAACCCAGTTTTAAAAGAAAAGGTCCATACAGTCCTTTATATGTTTATTGAGAGTACAAACCATAGTGATATCAAATGCTGTTGCTGGCAATGAAAAAAAGTGAAAAAAAAAAATTATTTTTCTTTCCTCCTCAAAACCATTACACATGGTTTCTGTGGCAAATTCTACAGACCAGCAAAAAAAAAAAAAAAAGTGCCTTTTAAGCCAACAGCTGAGGTCAGTTCCTGTGCTCAGAAAGAAGCCACTAATTCTTAAACTGCTGCCTTCATAAAAGATAAGAAACACTTAACCATGAAAGGGTGATTCAATCTTGACTTCAGCACAGGGCAAAGTATCCCTGGGCTACACTAAATACAACTCGGGATGAAAAATCCAATCCCCAAACAAACCCAAGCCACAGTTACATTAGAGTCACCCATGAGCACATCCCCACAAATCCCATCATGCCACCGGGATAATGAGCGAGTTCATTTCCAAGGCAATGTCTGGCACTCAGAACATTTGCACACCAGAGTTTACAGCAGGCCAAGTCCTCATTCACAGCTACTAATGCCAGGCTGCCTCTCCCCACACAGAAATAACCTTATATGCTGTGCTAAGTGAACTCATGTCTCTTTGCTGGCCCGGATGGTCTGTCCAAGTCCTCACAGGTTGTACAGAGAAAGTTTAACGCTGATGATGCCAATGTGGTACCTGTTCTATGGACAATAAGCAGAGGATTTGAGACCACTAAAACTGATCACTATTCATTTTTACTCTTCTAAATAACTGTTCTTGTCTTAGAAATCAAGTTAAGGTGTGAGAAAAACCCAAGTGTAACAAGTGAATACAAACTAGAGAGATTCCACTGACCTAGGGAAATCTATAAGCCTAAAAGGCACAAGGCATTCATTCAGGTTGAAAGAAACATAACTAGGTCAGCAATTTTGAGGTATTAATCTTTTTCCTTACCCAGAACTCTGCTTTGCCATTGCCTTTCTTGCACCGTTCTGCCAGCACTGACACACCCACAGTCACTTCAGACAGTGGCTCTTCTGCTGCTTTCATCAGCACAATCTGGATCACCCGGCCCTCGTAAATGTGGGCATCAAAAGTCGATTTCCATTCTGGATACATGGTGGGTTTCTTCTGAACCAGAGTTTTTCCTCTCAAAAAAAAAAAAAAGTAAACAAAAACAAAAAAACAACAAAAACAAAAAACAAACAAACAAACAAACAAAAACAAAAAAAGGACAGAAACTGTTAAATTAATATAGATCTAGTACTTAAACTCAGCAAAATAAAAGAGGAATACTTGTACTGAAATTAGAAGCAGGCTTACTACTTCTTTTACTTTAGGTGGGACAAGGTTTAAATACTCAGTTCAAACATTCATGACATGAAAGACAAAGCCCACCCTGATGAACATGCAAAGGCAGGGAAGGTGTTAACATGGAGCCAGAGAGCAAGAGAGACAAACCCTGTTGTGGAATTTATAAACTGGTTTAGTCAGTCACAATTTGACAGGGAATACTTGCACGACTCCATTCTGGTATAAATCTCCATGAAGTGTCATCTTATCATAGTGAATACCTACTGCTATAAGATAAATTAAGATAAACCTTAGACTGACCCAGTTCAAATTGAAACCAGTGTCTGAGAGATGAAAGGCTTCATATTTCATTAATCTACTTCCAAGTTATCTCAACATTTCACTTGTATTCATAAGTCACTCTCCTTGGCATTGTACACTGTCTCTACCATGACTGCTACTTTTCAAAAGATATTTCAGGGCCTTATCAGTCCTCTGTAGTACAAGCAGACCTTGTGTAGTCAAAGAATAACAAAAAAACTGAAATTACCTCCAAAAATGTCTTTTTTTTCTTCTTCTTTTTTTGGGTAACATTTACCCAGTTTCCCTTAATAGCATCTCAGGCAGACTCCTTTGTTAGGAATTTTGCAGTGCTTCCAAACTATTCTTATTATATGGATTTTTTTCTTTTCTGCCAAGAAAGGCTGGATGATCCTTGAAGTCCCTTCCAGCCTGGTATTCTATGATTCTAATATACAGCTTCAGTCTCTCTTGATAACCATTAAGTTGATTTTTTCCTGTCCATATCTCAGGCATAGAAAACAGCCAGTGACTGCACAATCTATGACAAGCTTTGGCATATTTCTAGATCTGGGTCTCTGAGTCCCATCAACACATCCAAAATGATGGTGCCTCCCAAGAAACCACATCCAGCTCTTCACTGTGACTCTGGCACACAATGCCACCTCCCAGTTTTCCTCCAATTTGCTGCCAAGCCAATTATTCTCCATTTGTGCACAGGTAACTGAATATCATTTTCTACATTCTATACAATTTCTGCTATTTATCAAGTTGGGTTTTTCTTGCAGTAGAAGTGCTTTCTAAGTGCCTCTCCAGCTCTGAATGATCCATTTGCTGTTATGATATCAAGGCAGTAGTAAAGCCAATTAAATAGTTGGACCCTTCCCCAGGAAGCTGCAGTGTGGTCTGTTAGATACTTAATATTTTAAAATCTTCCTGGAAACTCAAGGCAAAGTCAGTGTTCATTCATTAAGAGCTTACTGGATGCACTCCACTCATCTGTGCTGAGCTCTGCAAACAAGCTCAGGGAATGGTGTCCTTGCACCGTGTCATTAAGGAATTCCTGCCAACAGCAGCACTGGGAGCTCCAGCTCAGACTCAGCCCTGAGGCACTTGCCAAAGGACATTCCAAGCTGCTCAGAAATGGCCATCTGAGGGCCTCTCCACTGCAAACCAAACTTGAACATTCCTCCTCTACTCAGTCCAGTTTGGGGAACTCTGTAGACAGAAGACTCAAGCCCTTCACAGGGCAAACCTACTTCCAGAGCCCTGTTCTACAAAACAAGATTTGAAAGCATTGTCACAGAATCACAGGATTGTTTATGTTGAAAAAGGCCTTTAAGATCATCAAGTCCAACCAGTAACGCAGCACTCCAAGGCCACCATTAAACTATGTCCCCAAGTGCCACATCTACACATTTATTTAGAGGTTATTAGGACAGACAATAAAGGGGAGAAGGGGAATAAAAAGCAGGCTGTCTGCACAATCAGTCTGTTACACTGGCCTGCTTTTTTGGATTACTAAAGTCAGACCCCTTCATCAAAAAGGCACACTTCAGGAGGCAGCCTTGGCAATAGGAGAAATTGCAGGTATTTTTCATAACCTTTGACAGTAATTTAGAGTTTGTAGAAACAGCAGCAGTTTGTAGAAGAGTTGGTAATAATCTCTATAAGATTTTTGGAGGGGAAAGAATGATTTCAGTCTGTCCACATGACTCTCCCATCCTTATTCCCATGTCCAAATTATTATCTACTTTGATCAGCCACTATACATATTTTAACCCTACATAAAACATAAAGAAGGTGTCTGAATTACTGGCAACAGCTTCCAGCCCAGCCATGCTGCTCTTGTAATTAAAATCATAGTAATCAGGATTTGTCATGGATTGCACTCCCTGTCTGCAAATGAACCCTTCAGTGTCAGCAAAGGACAGCCTTCAAGAATACTGTTCCTACTTTTGCTGTGTTCAGGCCCCCTTGGCCTCTCTGCTCACGCTCCTGACTTCAAAACACATCAATGTTTGCGACTTGGTTCAATGCCTAATCACTAAGAAGCATCATTTTCTTCTTCCCATACAATAAACTTTTCCTTGATCGTGTTTCAGTGTTCAAATCCGACAACAAGCTGTTCCAGATCTTGTCAAACTGACAACAGGAGCATCAGATTCTTTTCCTGATTACTCCAATCACTCACCTCTCCGAGTACTGCCCTCTCCTCCCTCAATATGTCAAAGGCACATGGAAGCAAAAAGGGGAAATATTGGGACAATTTCACTTTCCAAAATCAAACGGCTGGAAAAAACTCAGTGGATTTATCTAGACCACTTTCAGCTCTCCACATATTCTGGCAGCTGCAACACCTTCAACTCCATTTCTTCAGAGGTTCTCCCAGCAGATTAGGAAATTGCTTCTTTGGAGCTTAGGACATTTGCTTGATGACAACACTTTCTGGAAAAGGTACCATGCCTTGTATTTAAAGTTTAAATGCAGCTTTTACCTTCAGCAATGAGGGAAAAGACCAATCACATTGTGAAGAAGAAAATTCACCCTTTTCTGCATTCTTTGATGTTTTGCGAATCCCTGGAGCCATAATGCGGGATTAGAGAGTTGCAGTCTAGCCCAATACAGCAATTCTCTCTCATTCTGTTTGGCTACAGTGGTGTATTCTAGCCAAACACCCCAAAATGTTATAAATCTTTGGACCAGTTTCCATAAAGATGAGGTCTTTGAAGGCTGAGGGCCTGGTGAGTCACTTGGTCTGCTCATCTGGAGAAGAGCAGGCTGAGGGGAGACCTCATTGCAGTTACAACTTCCCTGTGATGGGAAGAGGGGGGCAGACGTTGATCTCTGCTCTTTGGTGGCCGGTGACAGGACCCAAGGGAATGGCTTGAAGCTGTCTCAGGGCAGGTTTAGGTTGGATATCAGGAAAAGTGAGGGTGGCTGGGCACTGAACAGGCTGCTCAGGGAATGGCCACAGCCCCAAGGCTGCCAGGAGCATTTGGGCAATGCTCTCAGGCACATGGAGCGACTTTTGGGGATGGTCCAGGCAGGAGGAGGGCAGGAGTTGGACTCGGTGGTCACTGAGGGTCTCTTCCAGCTCAGCTCATTCTGTGTTTCTGTGCTAAGAGGACCCTGGGTGTGAGTCATCTCAAGCAAACAATTCTGCCAAAGTGCCTCAGCTACTACAAGAACAAACTGCACCTCATCATTACCAATCCTCCAAGCCAATAGGGATCATTTGCTGCTCTGTGCTTGAGGACAGTTCTCTCAAATCTGCTGCAGTCCAGTCCCCTCTTCGTGGCACCCCCACTTCACCTCTCTCCTGCGTATTAGTAAAGAAGCCTTGCTTCAAGGTGGGGGTAGAGACAACAGCCATTGCTATTTCTCCAATTCCAAAAGAAAAGCTCACATTGAAGTGCTTGGCATGACAGGACTCACTGCCATTCACAGATTAAGGATTACAGTATTTCTCAAAAGCTTACTCATATTCAGAAAAGCGTCCCAATTTGTAACCTCACCTGTAGTCAAAGCTTCCTTCATCTTGATAGCGCAGAAAGGCTGTACTTGTTCTTGATTCTGCACAGGTCCCAGCTCAAAGGAGTTGAAAGATATCCGTAAAAAGGGGGCCATTGCTCAGTCTGATACAGAACCTATGTGGGAAAAAAAAAAAGAAATAAAAATCACAGAATAAAAGACCTGGTCTGAGACTTGTAAGAAAGAGACATTTCTCAGCAGCCATCAGAGCTTCTGTTGAAGCTACAATCACATGGTTCCTACTCCTGTATTGCTTCCAGGTGGCAGTTCACAAATCCTAGGAAGTATCCAGAGCTAGCAACCCAACCTGGGAGCCTCCCTACCTCCACATCCCAGGCACAGAGAAGAGGGACAGTGCTGCAAAGCTCCAGCACTACTGTGTCACCTGCTTGGAATGATCAGGAATTACAAGAACTCAAAACACCCATAATTCCTAAGTCAGCCAACAGGTGTTTCATTAGTCTTCCCTCATTCTTAAGAGCTCCTGAAGTTAGAGCAGATTTCAGATTACAACTCACAGCACCTTTAGCAATGGAATTTACCCTGTATGTCAATATTGTTTGGTGACACAAAAAGGACTCCATCAAAGGGTAAGAGAAGTGTCATTTCATAGAAAAGCAATGCTAGCACATTAAGAGAATGAGGGATGCAGGGAAGGAGGGATTAAGAGAAAAGAGTTAACAAGGTAACAGGAATTAGGAGAAAAGAGTTTATAAAGTAACAGGAAGAGACCATGGAAAAAAAATTAAGACTTGACACTGGGTTGAGCTGGCCTTTTGACTGTAGATTGTCAACCAGCTCTGTCAAGCAACACTAGAAAGAACATTTCAAGGAACCCTGTGCATGCTGGCCTTTTTTTATGTAAAGGCATCGACCTGAGAAACAATTGGCATTCCCCTTCTATCTCTTAAGGCCCACACAGTCATTTATATAAAAGACTGAAATCAAGACTCTGTGCAGCAAGACAGCATATAGCTTCTGACAGCATTTATTTTCACATCTCACACTCTCCCCATGTGGAGAACATTTTCAATAAATGGAAAAATTTTATGACTAGCTTTTATTGAGCTAGTTTTTATTAATTGACTGTTTCCCCATTTTCTTTTCTGTAGAGTAAAACAAAGTCGAAAGCAAGTTTAGGATTACTTGGCACTATTGCTTATCCCCCTGAAGAACTGAAAACCACAACTACAACTCACATTCACACAGACACTCCCCCAGGCTCACATAAAAGCCATAACCCTCCCACACAAATCCATTGCTTATTGCAGCTTGGGGCACCATTTGATGAGAGCGGAGATTGGGGTGACCTCACAAAGAAAGAAAAATAGACAGCTTTTGTAAAAATTAACAAATACCATCTGACAGCTCACTTTCACAAACGCAATTTAAGCACAATACTCATCAGGAGTTTTAATGAGGAACACATTTAGGTGCTCAAGAGACATTGTGCTCGCTGTGTTCAGAACTACACCCCAGTGATCAGCTACAGGACTTGCCAACACCAGATCACATATCATTACTACTCAACATGGATGTAAAAGAAACCAGATTTCAGCCTTGTTCACCTCTGGCAAACAGGTCTAAGACCCAATGAGGCCACAGGTAGAAACAAGCTGAGTAGGTCAACATGTAGCTGTCACTGGAAGGTTTATTTAATAGAATTACAGGACAAGTCTGCTGTAAGGGACAGCCCAGCTACAAGTCAATTTCCAGTAAGCCTGTGACTATATTAACAAAAAATTGGAAAGCACTGACAAAGCTAAACTAACAATTGCACTGATTTCACTCAGCCCATCTGACTCAAGCCAATGTTAGTCCTGAGGCAGAATACAAGGACTTAGTACTTTAACTCCAAGTTATCAGAGACAATAAAAACAATGCATATACATTTTGAGTAACCCCACATTTCTCTCCAATCCCCAATCTCTGATTTCCAATGACAAAATACATTTGGAGGCCATATTTTCAACTCTGCTTCATAGTTTTGAATACGGTTATTTGTTGTAGTTTCATTGTACTTTGCAGCTTCAGTGCATCTCCAATGTTCATTTCTCACTCAGAAACACTACACACAAGCAATTCAGCAGTTAGGAGAAAACACTAATATCCCAGAGTTTTTGACAATGTTCAAAGCCCAAGGCCACAGTGGAAATCAGAAGAGAGCTATTTGTTTTTACATTTAACAACAGTTTAAAAAGAACCCCAACATACTCAGCAGCTGCCTGTTCTTGCCAAGTTTCTTCTGACACATTATGCTTTTTTCACCCAAGTAGAGATCTTAAATGCTCGCATGCAAACTCTCACTGTATGTTGTAGACTATACTGTGACAGAGAGAGGTTAAGTGAGGAAGGAGGGTTTGGATTTGCTCCTCAAATACGTTTTCTAATCCTTTCCTATGCTAAGATGTACTGTGAGATAGTTGACAAGCATCAGCTGCACGACTGTAAACAAAACCATACCCGACTAAAACTGTTTTTGGCAGTGAAACTCAGTGAAAGAATTAATTTTAATTCCATCAAGTTTCTCAAAATCTCTGTTGAGTACAGTCATCCAAAGTGTTCTCACATTTGAAAAGGAAAGCAACACACAGGCTTCACTTGTTGCATTTTAGACAAGAGTACCCCTCCAGTCTCCGTGACTGCTACAGAAGTGGCAGCACAAGTGCTGACTCTTGTTTTAAGGGTTGTATCTGTCAAGAACTGAAACTGCTACAAAACACCAGCTTTGAATTGAGGTAGATTTTACAATCTACTCATATAATCTGCATTGCAGCTATGAAGTATTAAAGCCAAACTGTTTTCCCTCAAGAGCAAGATTTTATCCAAACCAAATGGTGGAAAAACTGAGATGTAAGCTCCAAGAACACTGCAAGTCTGAATGACAGGCTCAATATCTCCAACAGTTTCAAAGACAAAGTATAACTGGAAAAAAAAACCCAACAAACAAAAACTTAAGGGAAAAATGTTCCAGTAACACTGCTGTATATGAAGTACCTGGTGGTGGCCACAGTGGTTCAGAGCATACCACTGGATGCTGTCCAGCACAATGTTCATTTTGCCAAGGATCCTTGATCTTCTCTATTCCAAACTAAACCCATGTTCTATGCTATCTGGGATAGATTCTGCAAAATCTACAGTACAGATGCTCAATTTTCACACTGATGTGTTTGTAACATGCAGTTTTAAAGAAACATCAGAGCAGATTAAAATCTTAAGTATTCCGAGGAGAATTTTATCAAGATTTGCTGACACAAAATTCACATTAGATTAAAAATCTTCTCTGCAGAGACCAAAGGGACAAAGGATTTATAAATTCTGTAGTTTCTCTCCTTCCAACAGAGCCCAGCTCTCAGGGACTGGCAGTGAAGGCAGCACTTGCCAGGGTTCCTTTGTTGCTGTAATTCTGCCCTGTTATAAACAGTGAGGGCAAGCCAGCCCTAGCACAGCCCAGAAACAAAGGCACGGTTGTAGCTCTTACACAAAGCAGGAAGGAACATCAAAGCAGTGGATGATCTGGAGGAAAAGCAGTGGATCATCTGGAGGAAACGCTGACACTGGCTGACAACAGAGCACTGGAGAGACTAAAAACTAATGGGACCAAACAGAGCCAGGCTGTTCCATCACTGATAAGGACCATATATCCAAGAGAAATACAATTGAGAAAACTCCCCTGCTGGTTTGTGCCTCTGATTTCCTTGCATTAGTCTGTGAAACACTTTGCAGATGGCTGTAAAGCTGCACACACATCATGGCTTTTCCATGCTGTATCACAGAAATGTTCTGGGTGGCATGAAATGCCTGATTCTTGCTTAGCTCCTTATTGAGTCGGCTTCCAGGGCCACACAACTGCTCTGGGAAACACCAATAGCATCACACACAGATGACCAATTCACATTCTTCCCTGAAAAGATGCAGCAGTAACTTTTCCTTCTAAGACAGAAAAATATGGATTATTTCCAACCGTTTTTACACAAGAGTTTCCTGTCCTCTCTTCTGGCAATGGACAAGAAAGACAGCAGCAAATTACTGTCCTACTTATTGCCCCCACAGCACTTCCAAAAACATGAACAAGGTTCTCTGTGGTCTTTGTGTACAGCCTGCAAAGGTGATTATGCTGCTTTCATGGCAATAATACAAGAGAGCCTGCAAATAGAGATGCTGGAGGAGTGATTAGCATCCTTCACCTGTGCAGACTGTGTTTTCATTGTTCTCATGTGGGACAACCACACTCCCTGCGTGTCTGTTCTTTCAGCTGATGATCCAAGAGAGAAAAGCAATACCTGTGCTGTAGGACAATTCACTGAACCACAGGAACATGGTGCTGACCACTGTCTACATTGCACACCTATGATTAATCTACAGAGACTTTTAGCAGGTTCTGTTCCACACCAAGGCCTTTATTTGATGCTCTGTAGGTAAAAGCCAATCCAAAAATCAAGTCAGTTTACAAGAGGCTTATTATATTGGCTGTTATGAACCTTGCCAAAAAGATCCATAGCAGTATCCTTGATCAGCTAGACTTCCCTAGGCACTACTGCTACCCAAGTAACCCTGAAAAACACACTTATATCCTACCTCAAACCACTTTACATCATGATGCTGAACACTCACAGCCACCAGAGATGGCAAAAAAAAACCCCATTATCTACAGGTGCTGCTCTGAAAGCTTAAAATCTACAGGGGTCTTAAAAAGTGCTCTGCACAAAACAGGGCTAAAGTGTCATGCTGCATGTGGGTTCCTGCAAAAAAAAAGGAGAATTAGTCAAAAAAGTACTGCCCCTGCAGCAGCATCACTTGTACTTTTATTTAGGTTTAGCCATTTAGGTACAACTATCTCCTGTGAACGGTTTGATTTAGAAATTCGAATTGTGGGACTATACACTCATACAAGCAAAATATATCCATTAGGTGATACTTGAATAAATGCAATTATCTTCAGAAAGTCAAGGACAAAAAAAAGCACTTTTAAAATAGCCCAACAGCCCAATCAGCTACAATTTCTGCAGTAATAGTTCTAAAACAGTGTGTCTTCATAAAACGCTTTCATATAATTATACAACTTTATGAAAAGTAAGCAATGACAACAATAAATTTAACTCACAATTCAATTTACTTTCTGTCAGAGTTCCCGCAAATGATTTTTTTTCTGGCTCATGATTTCGAAGTGACAATTCCGTACACTGAATTCTAGTGTAAATGATGCAAGTCTTGGCATTTTCTTTGGCTTTTTTCTTTTTTTTGAAATTTTTTTATAGCATGAGTAGCTCAGAGTCCTAAGTCTAGCTTGGAAAAAAGTGTAGTTACCATTTCCTTCCTTTCCTCCTCCAAGTATTTTCTTTCAGATACTTCTGCTTTTACTGGTTTAGGCCTAAGCCAAAAACAGAAACAATTACTTAATAAAATCTGTCACTGTGTTGCAACAATCTGGAAAAGAATCCATCTAGATAAGCCATGTAGCAAGAGACGTTCCTTAGTTTCATCCCACTTGGCCAGAAGAACAGACATTTCCAAGTTTCCACACCTCTTTTGCATGCTCAGCAGTCTCCAAACTGCCCAAATTTGGGGCTGCTGTCTAAATTGCTGGTATTTCCCCAACACCCCTCAAGGCAAAAACAATTACTGATACTTTCCCTTATCATTACAATGAGAAACTTTTCAAAATATGAGCACCAGAAACATTGTTCTAAACAGGGAAACTCTTGGCAGCACAAACTCCTGGAAGCTCCAGGTGGATGCAGATTGAGGGGGGATGCGGATTGGAGGCAAGCAAGAGCTAAAACAGACCTGATTTTGTGAGCTTTTAGGAAGACACAGAGCCCAATTTATTTGAGCATAGGATAACATGATCAACTCAGTAACAACAGCTGACTGTTCTTAAAGTGGTTTCAAGTGCAGAGGATGAAAAATCTGGGTTTTACACTAAAAGATCAGTAAGATGAGGAAATTCTGGACTCTGAAACAGGCAGCAGGCCAGGCTGTCATGCAGCATATGCTGCAAGATAAAAGCAGCATTTTACACTGTACATCCTTTTTTTCGAAAAGGAGAAAGAACATTTAGAGCAACAAAGTTGGCTTTTCCAACATTCCACAACCACTACTTGGTGGGGAGAAGGGGGAAGTACTGTCAGCTGTTTTTTCTTTAGAAGTGCATAAGAAATAGCCATTTAATTTTTTTTTAGAGTCCTGAGTTCTCCTTCCTCTGTGAACACACAGGATTAAACATGAAAACACTTTGTCACCACTGCCAAAATCAAGCTTGAAACAAAAGTGCAAATGAATCCTCATCATTAATTTCAAGCCCAAACATCAGACATTAAAAACATGCAAGAGAAGAAATGGTGCCTGAAGCCCAAAGACTTTGTTAATTATTTCTGATAGCACAAGCTGATATAATTTAAGTACAGCTGAAACAACATTGTGGAAGGATTAATACAACAGGGCTAGACAGACCCTTATGAAGCTCCAGGTGAACGAACAATTCATTAATATCAAACCACACTATGAAATGGGAGCACATCCAAAATATTTAGATAGCAGGCAAACCACAGCTTTCCTCTATGCAATGCATAATTTACGTCTAATTAGGAAGCTCTTTTTTTCTTTGACATGGGGAATAAGTAGAGGTTGAGGTTTTTTCCTGCAATTAAATTACACAATCCCTTCCACATGAGAGGAAAAAAACCCTATTATGTGAAAGGGATAAAGTTACATTTCTTCTCTATAATAATACAGCCTGCAGCCAAGCTCTATGCCAGGTCTGGCTCTGTGTCACTGAAGAGGGCACTGGAGGAGCTGTGCTGAGCCTGACCCCTGATCAGCTCCCACTTCCTCAACAATGGTCAAGAAATTTGGCAGTTTTTAGTCAGCATGACTGAATTGCAAAACGGTACATCAAGTTTATCATGTGAAAACGAGTTCTCTAGAGGAAGCAAGACATGCTGCAAAAGGCTTCATAGACTTTTTTGTAACAACCAGTACATAAGGACAGCTGAGCTACTCACAGCTTTCAGAAGGACCAAACCAAAGGAAAAGAGCCAAAGAAAACCCAATGTACAGTAACTGTTTAGGTACAACCACAATCAAGAGGACAGGGATCCACATTCAGGCATATTCCAGTAGCATATTTCTCCCCTAGCAGAGGAGATACACACCAAGGCCATCCTCCACCTCACTCTTTGAGTACTTTTATCTAGGATCCATTATAACATCCAAGATTTTCTAGCTTTTCAGTGCCTGAAGGGGCACCAAGAAAGCCGAGGAGGGACTTCGGACAAGGGTCTGGAAGGACAGGACAAGGGAGAATGGCTTCACGGTGCCAGAGGGCAGGGTTAGATGGGCTATCAGGAAGAAATTCTTCCTTCTGAGGGTGGGGAGGCCCAGGCACAGGTGCCCAGAGAAGTCGTGGCTGCCTCATCCCTGGCAGTGTCCAAGGCCAGGCTGGATGTGGCTTGGAGCAGCCTGGGATAGTGCAAGGTGTCCCTGCCCATGGCAGGGGGCTGGAACTGGATGAGCTTTAAGATCCCTTCCAATCCAAACCCTTCCAGAATTCTATGATTTTCTGCTCAATTATAAGCTTCCTGGAAATTGAGATGTATTTCCCAGAAAGAATAATAGAAATGCCAACAACATATTTTCAAAGCAATCAGAAAACACTGCCTTTCTCCTCAAAACATTGGAGGGGTTTTATGTTCAGATGGTTTTTTATATTTTCCACTGAATTCCCTTCACACTGAAAAAGCCAAATACCATAAACACAGTACATCAATTACAGTTTAAGAAAAAGAAATTTTTTATTTGTCTTGTTTTAAATGTACCAGGTTAATGCTTCTACATCAACCAAGAAGGAAAAAATGGAAATAAAGAAATTGGACATTCAACAGAAATATTGAAAATGCCTTCTAAAACAGTGCAATAAGAAAACCATTTTAGTTTTGCCCTTTTGAAAACATCAGCAAATTATGCAGTTTAAGTGCCTCTCAAAAAGCACAAGACTCCAAGTCAGAAATTTATCCTACTGCCAGCACTTATGACCTAATCCTCCAAGTATCTGGAAAACTAGAATATTCATTAGCTGAGAGAACTGTATCATCATTCATACACACTGGAAATCTGCTGCTCAGATAACCTCATCAGAGGGAACACAATTCAGTCCATGGATATGTGCTTGCGATCAAGGCTTTTAAAGGGTGCAGGGAGTTATGAACCCAAAATTTTGCTCATTAACTGTGTATGGAGTTGTAGGAATAGATCCAGTCAACCCTGTTGACTTGACCTGGCATTATTGGGATTGTTTGGTTTGTTTTTTGGAGGCGACCTTTAAGGTCCCTCCCAACCCAAACCATTCTGTGTTTCCAAGATGGGCTGGATCTGCCTTTCTGAGCATGATGATCCTCCTTCTTGCTATTTTCTGGTACTCAAAGGCTGCTCACGGTAGGTAGGAACCATCCTTTTATTCTTTTGTTCCCATTGTTTCATTACTAGGAATGTGAAGGCCAAAAATCACAGAAGAAACATAAATAACCAATTTAAATCAACTTAATCAAGAGCTTTTTCCACTGTTTATCAACTGAAAAACAAAATAGACATATATGGATACATGCATCACTACCTACCTGTCATTCTGTGATCTCTCTTTTGCAATGAAGAGAGAAAATAACCACAACTGAGTGTCACTGAGGATGTATAGGGTGATGCTAAATAATGAACGGCTTTTCAGATGCAAAACACTACACACTTAGAGACAGACAAACCAAATACCCAAGAACTTCACTTTGCAACACTGCAAGTCAGCATCTGTTTTGTTACTTTATTGGGTCGTTGCACTAATGAGCATATTGATAAACAAGACACAAATTTCATTACCTGTCTAAAAAAATACTTTCAGGAAGACACGTGTAACTGTCAGGGTTACTGAAGACAAAGTCTTGGATTATCGTTGTACTCTGATGTTCCAGTTAATCCACAGAAGCAACAGAGCATTCAATGATTTTCCTACAGACAAGCTTTCCTGGCTCATTATGGCCTAGAGCTTTCTCCATCACTAAATGGATAAATGAGTTAAAGTCTTGGCCACTTTCCCTGCACCTTCCAATTATATCTGACTTTTTTTGTTGTACATGTTTCTTCTACCATAGAAGTTCTTCTTTACAGTAACTTCTAGAGCAACATTTTGATAGAAATGACACCTCCTAATGCTCTGCTTTCCAACCACAATGTGATACTGGAGGTGACAGCAGGCTTGGGGGATTTTCTGTGAGATCATTCAGTTACAAGGGATGGGGCATGGCTGCTACTGGCACAGAAGAATTCAAGATGAAAATCAAACAGCTGTGCAGCCCCAAAGCTCCTGAGGCAGCAGCACACATGGTGGGCACAGTGCTCTTCCCAACCTTTCCCGTGCAATCATGGTTTGAAAGGGGACAGGCAGGTCATGGAGCGAAGCCCACAGGAACCAGAACGCTCCCAGCAGTTCCAAATGCAAACATTCCTGCATGGAAAGATTGCTTGTCCCCAGGCAGCTGAGTGGGAAATTCTCTTTCCACATGGTGTCATTTGTTTGAGATGATCTGTCCTTAATGGTCTGCCCGTTCCTGCCTCCAAATCTTTCCTCTGTGAATTAGTGCTATCCACATTGCCTTGATTCTTTCCCTTCTCCAGTGCCAAGAGGCTCCTTCACACTGTTTACTATGCAACTTGCTTAATCACGGCTTGCTTAATTATAATTACCCTGGCATTTCGTGTATCTGAAACACCTCTCACTTCCACGCAGCAGCAAATGAGTGAGCAGCAGGTGCTGGCTAGGAGCTCTCCTGGTGTTTACAGCAAACCCAGCACACATTAGCCCAGAAAGATTCCTTTCTGCCTCATGGTTCACAGCACTTAGCATTCCCCAGGCCACAGGATGCTGCCTTTTCCCCACAGGTCTGGATATTTGCTTCTACTACAGCACTAAGTACACAAATCCTGTTCTGAATGATGTTTTTTCCATATTAGCAATTACTGCTGAGCCCACAGACACGTTTTGTGACCAGAACTGAGAAACAATTCACACAATTAAGAAGAGGTAAACAGATTCCCATAATCCACTTCTTACAAAAAGTTAGTTCACATCTTGGATAATTTGAGAGTCTCCAGTACTGAGTAAACAGAAGTTAAACCAACTTTGGCCAAATGAATTTCTACTTTGTGGGAAAGAGCTGCAGACAGCTACATTTCCAGCTTTTAACAGACAACCCCATTCTGCCTCTGTGGGACTATTAAAAACTTAAAATATTTACTCAGACCTGAAAAACAGCTATATTGAAAATTGTATTTGCTTGTATTTTGAAAATGCTTAATTAAAAAGTGTTTTGGTAAATATAATTTTTATGCTCCTGTGATATATCTCCTCGTCCCAGATGCAGTTTTTCAAGTAGAACACTAACGTTTTCTTAACTGCTCTAAAACTAAATCCACCTCTGAAAATGAAGTTATGAAACCTATTTCTGACAGAAAATCAGCACTCAAAATTCATCTGAGGAGATGTCAAAGGAGAAAAGAACCTCACGATTCTCTTGCAGCTGTCAGCACTCTATGTTCAGCTAAGACAGACACTGAGAAATGCAAATATGTTTCACACACAAAGATCGGATATCCTGAGCAAGAAGAATAATTTTCATAATTATCTCCTCTCATTAACATTTTGTTCCACTGAAGCAGTAGGGATTTTTTTTTTACTTTAAAAAAGTTATGAGAAAACTATTGCATAAAGCAATCATGATTTCCAACAGATAATGATTGAATATATTAGAATTTTATATAATCTTGACTACCAAACATATACAAATACTTAGAGAAGCTCCCAAGACAAAAGGCAAAATTGAACTTCCATATCTTGTGTAAATGAAACTGAGGAAAAAGTTTCCAGTATTACTGATGGAAACACTATGTCAGGCAGTATTTGCTCAGTGGAAGAACTATTTCCCTCCTTGTTAGGGTTACAGATTATAATTGAGCATTAAAAAAATACGGTATTTTACGTAACAACTTACACAGCTCAAGTAAATGATACAAAACTATTCAAGCTGCTTTCATTTTATTTTCCAGAGGAAGAGTTAAAAAAGGAGAATGGAGAATATACCCTGTGTTGCCGATTTCAGACATTACCCACAAAACCACACAGAAACCTCCAGAATCTGCTCTACCATTACTTACAGGGTAAAAGGGTACCTAGAAAATAAAACAAGAAGAAACAGAAAAAAGTGGTGAACGTAGATTCTTTCCTGTTATTGCAAACATTTTTCTAGCAATAATAGTCATTTACAGTGGATGAAGGACAGGTAGAAGACACCTATCTGGCACAAGAAAATTAAGACAAATTGAATAATTCTTTTTTTAAAAATGGTACTATTCATATTCTTATCAACCCACCTTAATGTGTGGAGTTGATATCACAGCAAACTGGATTTGTACATTAACCTCCTTCAAAATACTTAATGTTAGCTACAAGGCTCAGTGCAGTGTAGCTAAACATCAGTATACTTGAATAAATCGGGGCTTTAGGAGTTACAAGAGTTTAACTCCCTAGTTATTCTGAACTTTGCTAAAATTTCCCATGATGCTATCTCTGAAAGGCTCAGATATAACAAGTAACAAATACTACAGGTATTTAGTACTGTTCTGGAGCAATGATACAGTGGAGGTACTGCCCAAGAAATAGATTCTTCACACTCCCTGAAAGTAGATCTGACCAGTTCTCAAGTTTTACTTTGAATCTTTGAACATAAAATCAAAACAGAAGCACTTCAAGCATCAGCCTGTAGTATTGCATAATACAAAAGCAATTTAGGAGACTTAAACGGTAGTAGGGTAGAGTTGTTTCCATTCTTTGCAACTCAACTTCCAGCCCCATGTTAAATTTTAAGACAAGCAAGTACAATAAACTCTACCTACAGAAGAGAAAACACTGTTCATTTTGGTTTTTCTTGTCAGTAAATATTTTGTGGCTCTTGCTTAATTCAGAATAAACTTTCAGTAATCGCTACAATGGAAACATCATTCTCCAAACAGAGAATGATTAGAATCTCTAAACAATTTTCAGTAACAACTCTAAAAGACACAGTTTGAACTTTTCCAGCATCTTCTAGTGAAGTTACTCGAGCTGCACAAAGAAACAGCTATTCCAGGCACTTGTATGGAGCTCAGTAGAACACAGATCTACATTTAAGATCATGGCATGAGAGAGTCAAAAGATCACAGTTCAGGTTTGGGACCCTTTTACTGCTGACCCCCCTTCCTCTGTTCCCATTTCCTATCACCACCTACCTACTAGAAAATGAAGCTGACCAAATGGTTACTGACAGGCTTGTCTACTTAGCAGTAATACATCATCATAGCTAAGGATTATCATCTAAAGCCTTAAAAGTCAGTTTTACCATTGCTTTCAAAAACAACAGAAGCAGTCAATATTGTACTTAAAGCAAGGTGTCAGGATGCCCAGTTGCAGGTTCCTAACAGCAATTCTACATTTCTGAGGCAATGAGTAACTGAATTGATATTCAGAATTTTTCCTCCTGTCCCCTACAGCAAAGGGAATCAAGTTTTTCTGTAATTTTGGAAAGATGCATTACGCATGCAAGTTAATTAATTTGCTTCCATGATCAGACAGGGAAAAGGCTCTTAGGATTCCTCCTTGATATGAGTAATTTTTGTGGAAACTCCCAACTTCCGGGCTTACTCATAAACCAGGGAGGAAGAGTGCTGAGTAAGGATACAGCTCAGAATTGCACAGACAGGTAATCTGCCATTACAAATACTCATTAAAGCATTATACCTATTAAACTTCCCTTTCAACATCCTTTTTTCAATCTGAAACATATTCACCAAACAATATCCAAGAGGCATGTCATGCAGTTTATAGACTGTCTACTCACCTTTGAAATGTATCTTTATAAAATTATAAGACTAATTTACATGTTTTTTGTTTTTTTTCAGAAGTTTTTCTGCTCAAGGGCCTTGCAATAAGTGGGATGTGTGAACCAACCATAAGGACAGTGTGCTGAAGAACAGATGACTGTAACTGCATTTTAGTTTGGGATAAGATTACAGGCCAGGCTTGATGCAGGTGTTAGTAGCACCTTTAATGACCAGATCTCAGCTGATATCTTATTAGGTGAAACCTATTTATCCTACAAAATTGTTACCCTGAAAAACCCCAAGCTTCCCCTAAAATAATGCTAAGTAAACCAAGCTGAATACAAGGAATGATGGAGAATGGAAATACCCAGGGAAGTGAAAAAAGAGAACTTAAAATGGAAAGATTAAATTTATTCTATCCTATTCTTTTCTTGGTTTATTAACCAGCACTAGCAAGTTACATTTTAGCAAGAGTTTCACATTATCTGCTCAACTACCTGGAGAGAAGGTATCCAGAGACAGACCAATGACAAGACCAGCCTTATAACATGCTCATTCTTTTATTCATTTCCTTACACAAAAGTGAGGAATCATTTTCATTAAAGTTTCACAACACCTCAGAAAACCAAAAACTCCTTTACCTCAAGGAACACTAAAGCCCAGGTTCTTCATTTTTCCTCCTGCTGCTGGAGGATGCCTGAGCCCAGCTGGCCTTAGCTTCAGGAGGCACCTCTCAAATAGGAAACAGCAGCATTCTTTCAGGTTTCAACATTCACTGGACTCACTACAAACGATGACTGAAACCTCATTTTCACATCCTAACAAACAATGGGGAGAGATAAGATTACACAGCACCAATTGCTGCCTTCTGCTACTACAGGGAGCAGTGTTAGTAACCATAAAAGTAGACAAGGTCTCAAGTTGAACTGTACTGTTTCCCTTTGAATTTGATCTTGAATGCACTATGACCCTGAGAAACCTTTTAACTTCTCTTTTCCTTAGTCTGCTCTAATAAAACTATATATATACTTGACAAAGTGCTTTAATTGTGAAGACTCACAACACAAACTTCAGTATTAAAAATAGGATTTGTTAACACCAATTCTCAACTCCATTTCGAACAAATGGCTCATATTTAGAGAGGAAAGCAAAAGTACTTGGTTGGAACTAACCCTGTAAATAACAGATACATGGATGAGCCTACATTTTAAAATCTAGATTGTCAATTACAGCTGTGTCTGCAGAACAACTATCACAAGTCATCTAAGTGGTGGAGGAATGGCAGATAGAGAAGTAGCCTCAGGGGCCTTTGTGGCATTAACCAGCTGTCAAAATACAGTTCAGCTCCATGGGAACACACCAAACATTCCCAGACACTCTGCCTGTAGTTTACAAACACTCCATAAATAATGCTTAAGCATCTAATAGGAGAGAGACTCACACATGACACTGAGAGCCAACAGTACAAGCAATGCAAAATACAATTTAAGATGAACAAAGAGAGATAACCAGAGCTTCCAAAGAACTCAAGATTGTTTCCTCATAGGTATTTAGCAGGTGAAATAAATGTTTGGGACCACACAGTGTGCAGAGAGAAGTCAGTAAGAGCCAACCCACAGAGCAAAAAGAAAAGATCTAGATCAGAACAAGTGACTCAAACATGTTTGAAAGCCAAATTGTTAAGAGAATTTAGATAACTGCATGGCAACTCTATTTAGCACAGGATTAAAACTAGGCAACAGGTGGGAGAGAAAGATGGGGAGGAACTTGGAAATTGTTTCTTGTGTTGCTAGCTTTCACCTGTGTCTTAATCACCCAGGGGCAGACTTTGATGACCTGGATTTTGGGAAACGGACAACATAAAAGGCTTTTCCTTCTCAAGCAAATAAACAGATTGGAGATACAGAATTCTGGATTATTAGAGATTTGAATCTGCTTATGATTTTTTCAATATTTAGAAGATATTTAGAAGAATTCTTTTCCTCTCATCATTCCTCAGTTAGCTCCTACCACTCCTGGAGACTTTTAACCCCTCTTTTTGGCATAGCTTACAGACAAACACTCCTGCTCAAACACACCATGGCAGAGTCCGCAGGAACACACAGTTTACTAAAATACATAGTAAAGAACAAGAAGCATCAACACCATAAATGCACTGACACGATACTGGAAATTCCTAGGTCTTGAAAATAGAAATTAAGTACTTTGGGGGGAAAAAAAAAAGTTGTGCTGCAGCTTGGGAACGAAGCACTCCACAATTTAAGGGAATAAAGAGCTCATGTGTGAGTGTTTGGACCACACTCCTTTGAGCTGCAGTGTCCTTGTCAGGATGCATTCCAGGGACCACAACCAGCCTCTTCAGCTGAGCCCCTAAATAAGTTCTTGTCCTTCTTGGGAGGAGGCATATGCCAGGAAGATACGATGGATAAACCAGCCCTGACTGGGACCCCAGCTCCGCAGCAGGCTCAGCAAAACCAAACCGCATTTTAAGACTCTAGCCAAGGCCTTCTTTCTTTTTCTTTTTTTTTTCCCTGGCTTTTCTCTTTCTTCATCTTATTGTGAGGGCAGCTGGGCACTTACTGTTTTAGAAGGAACCAAAAGCAGAAAACCAACTACTCACATTTTTTTAAAATCTTCCACTGGGTGCTGATCACTATTTGAGCTACGGAAATTCATTAGATGGATCACTGAATTATTTCCAAACAATAGTTTCTCTTTTGCCAGGAAGCTGAAGGATGGTGCCTTCCGAGAAAACACTGAGCAACTTTTCTGGAAGCTGACTGACAGTTAATTGTGTCTATTCCACGTGCATTATTTGAGAATCATATAAATATTTCACGGTGGCATCAGAAAGATAAAGCCCCACCTGGATATATGCAGTTCAACCTATATAAGCACATATCTCTTTCAGATTGCTCCTCTCCCTTTGGAAATCTATTTTTGAATGATATACAGTAAAAATATATTATAATGCAGAAGTAGCTAACAGGTGGTTCCCATGCTCTGTGTACTTATGTACACAACTACAAATGAAATTATGACCTCTGTTACCCAAATGACTCATTCAAAAGAGCAATAATGGCTTCTGACAAGCACTACAGGCATGACTGCCAGCAAACTCCACTGAAATCACTTAACCTCTCTGATTAGTAGATGTGGTTTTGGTTACTTACACGTATGTCTAATTTTAATCATGACACTGAAGTTCCACAGACTTTGCAGGTTTTCTGCCTTGAAGGGACAGAGGAGTTTTTAAGTTTCATCCAAAAAAAAAAAAATTCAGTTGTTTACTAGGACATGGCTATAAATCACCTGGAATGTACTCTGAAGACACAGGTATAGCTAAAAATAAAATATGAGATTAGGATCTTAAATAGATGAGAAACTTTTACTTTTCATGTAAAAATTCCCTCCTTTACAAAACGCAAATAATTCCATCTCTATGACACAGTGAAATTACCCTGAAAAAAACCTGAGTTACTCTAATCACAAACACAGCGAACAAGAAAATCACTGACTATCTTCAGAGCAGTTTTAAGTAAATAAACAAAATCCCACCCCAAAATAAGACATAATTCCCACCAAATTTAAGGGTGAAAACAACAACCCCCCCCACCTTCCTCCTGTCTTAATACTTGTAAGAAAGTTACCACATATAACTGCAGATCGCCTCAGTTCTAGTTTGCATATTAATCTTCATTTGGGCACTTTCCAGCATTTCATAAACTCATTTTTTTGGCTGGCAGTGGGAGACATGGTATACACACAAAGTCTGGAACTGGCATCATTTAGGCCCTGTGGGTCCTTCCAGCATGTAAGGAAATAAAATGATCTGTTCTACCAAGGGACAGGACAAAACTTCTATCCCACAGTATTCCTTGTTCCCAGTGACCTTGTTAGGCAATTATCTTCCCTTTAACGTGGAAAACTGGCAGCTTGCCCCTTCAAATAGCTGCATAATAAATGAAACTGCCTGCCAAGAGTACTCGCCTGTCATACCTGTTTTTCATATTTGGCAAAGATTTTACTCTGTCTTCTAAACCTCTTGGATAGGGGCCGTAACCACGCTTGGGAAATACAGAAACAGTCACATCATCAGGAGAGTATCTGGGATTTTTCCTTGAATACACAAGGTAGTCGATGAGTAATGCACTAACTCAAAAAGTCACCAAGTTTGTCCTTCTTAGGGAGCCCGGCACAACAATCTGTGCTTCCTACCTATTTCTAGTACAGCCTAACCACAAAAATTTAGCTCTACTGAGTTAAGCTCTATTAACTCTTAATTCAAATAATAAAGAATAAAATAAATTTTGCAGACTCTCTGTTAATCCCTTTTCCTGATTTTTCTTTGATAGTATCTTCCTAGACAGATAAGTTTTATTCTAGATAACCGATAACTTTTAAGACCCAGGCTGTGGTAAATCTAAGCCACAGTGACCACATCCATCAGCACCAAGTATTTGCACCTGCCAGGAAATTACAGCTGACCACTGAAACGGAGAATCCACCAAAATGAGCCTTGTAGCCTGAGAACTTTTCCTGCTTTTCCAGATAAACCGGCAGAGCCACAAGGGAGAAGCTTTCCACATTGTAAATGGAGCAACAGTCAAATGGAACTGCTCTGCTTCATCCTCACTCTCTTGAGCATTAACACTGAAGTAAAGAACAATTATTTGAAATACTACGTGTGGCTCTTGACAAGGAGACACAAGCTTCTTGCAACTGCTATAGTTTATCAGACCTAAACATCCTGAATTCAGACAATAACTCAAATATGAATGACAGAAACCAAGTCAAGGAACAGACAACAGAGGAAGCCTTATGTATCAGCTGAAGCATCACCAGGAATCTTCTCCTTGTTCACAAAGAGCCAGCTTGGAGGCAGAAAGTAAAATTATGAAAGTTGTGCTCTCATAGAAAAGAGTTACGATTTACCAAAAACCACAACTCTGCAAATGAACTAAAGCATGTGTATGCTTCATTAATCTAACAAAGCTCTTTTTCAATTTTATTCCATAAAAAGTTATATTAGTCCCTGAAAATAATCAGGACTTTGAATGTTTCCACAGGCACCAAGGGGAAAATACCCAAACCAAACAAAAACAAAAACTAGAAAACCAGTATCAAAGCACAGTAAAGCGTCAGGCATCAAACTCTGGAGCCATAACAAAGGCTTTATAATCTAAAAAAGATTACATGGTTGCCATTTTAGAATGTTTCTGTGAGTGAGAGATAAATGTGAACATGGTAAAGGTCCAAAGTATACCAGCTGAATAAAACCCAAACTGTTATATTTTCCAAGACAACACTCTGCTCCATGAGCTTTACTAGAAGCAGCATGGTGAGTGCAGCCAAATTTTCCCTGAACAGGAAAACCTCAGACCTGTCTATCAATGGCAGGAGAAGTCAGAGTGTAACAAAGACCCTTTTAAACATGGGAAAATCTAAGTAGGAAGGACAAACCAGCTACTGTAAAAGAACCAAAACTTCTATGCCCTAATGCATTTCCAGAGGTGGGGTTTTATAGGAATACATGACTTTATTTGTATAACTTTATACTTCACACTGTCGGATCAGCTCTATCAAAGTGTTTCACCAAATTAAAAAAAAGCCCAAAGCATGAGAGACTCAGAGTACACACCTGCAGAATTGTTTGACCAGAGAACAGTTGCTCTGAATTTTACACTGAGTTTTCACCCCTCTGCTGACTTTACAAAGCATTTTGAAAGGGAAAAACCTCCAGCTACAAGCAACTTCTGAATGCCAGCTCACTGTGCTACTCCCCTGCATTGCCTGTTACTGAACAAGCCATTGGGAAGGTTAGTACCAAACTTCAGCAATTAAAAGAAAAGAATCTTTTAAGTTGCTCCTTTGGCAGGAGTCACACAAATTAATTACTGTGACAGATCCTGGAAACATCTGATTGCAAACTGCTGAGGACTTGACAGCAGCACACTGGATTTTGTTCAGAAGAAAAAAATGGAAAAACCCCCAAATATTCCTGTTCCTTTAAGATGACTGAGACACCTAATTTTGGGCAAACACATTTTACCACATCACATGTTTTTCTCTGGAGTTTTACCATCCTTTTCTAAATAAACTAGATACTAACACTGTGCACATTTTCAGAGACAATCAATTGCTTTTTTTCTCCAAAACTGGGACACATGTAAAACCAGCAGTCTTCATATCACAAATTAAGGCTAGAGAAAGATGACTTAGGGACTGATCTCAGAAATCCATTAAATTGCAGTACACTGCTTCCTGCTAGAATTACCATTGGAATTGGTTATTTGTTTTAATAATGGTCTCGCTTCAGCGTTTCCTAGGAGCACCACGGGAATTGCCATCAGTCTCTGGCAGGATTAAAGCAAGAAGGAGAATCAAAGTAACACAGTAAAGTTTCTTAAAATCACTTTTTCACTATTCGCTACTTATGTATCCCACAGCATAGGAACCAAAGGTCAAAGCAAAAAGCAAGCTGGGAAACAGAAAAAAAAAAAAGCTTTATGAAGTTTCATGACTTAAAAGGTTTCACTGCAGAACTTCTTTGTATAACGAACCTTTTAGAAACAAAAGTATTGAACTGCATCTGTCTTTTCAGCTAAGCACAGAAAAGGATTAGGAAAAGAAAGCAGAGCACAGGAATACAAAGCAAAACGTGAAAGATGAGTTTCAATTCAGTGAAATATGCTCTACTAGGACTGATGTCACCAGAATGTCAAAATGCATTTCAAAGTACAGCATTTGAGCCCTCAAATTATTTTCTCTCTTTCTTGAAGCAATTTTAAGATTACGTTTTGCTATTTTCACACTTTATCAAGAAAAGATGAGGTTTTCTTTTTTAGGGTTTGTTTTGGGGAGGACGCACATAGCCCACATCCCTTAATGGGTACAATGGTACCGGTTAAAACAATTGTAGCAGAATGAAAAAAAAAATCACCTTAATTAACATTTTAAGCAAATGTGTTGCCAGGTTAAAATCAGGGAAATTTCATTCTTGAAGCACAATCTTGTGAGCACAAAGTATGAATGTAAGAATTTGCTTATTTCTTTGTAGTAGAGAGACTCCTCTGAGAGTAGAGAGCAGCAGTGCTACCAAGCCAGACAAATTACAGCCATACCGAAATCTTTGTAAACACATCTACAGCAAAAGGAAAACTGGTTGTACTGCTTTCAATCTGGTTTTACTCAGACATTGTTCAAAGTCTGGTGAGCCCACACAACCCCAGTCACTATCTAATTCCTTCCTGATACGATGGGCTGTGCAGTATTTGAATAGGTGTAGGCAAACCAAAGTCTAACAGCAACAGATAAACTTGGATGTCTTTGCAGCAGGGAAAGGCTCTGGGCAGGGTGAAGTGCAGAGGTTTCTTAGGCTAGGAAGTAAATATGTCAGCACTTTGCTTTCCCTGCTGGGTTACTCCCAGCACTGTTAAGAGCAGATGGAACTACCAGGATGAAATTCATGGGCAGTCCCTGGGCATCTCCCACCAGTGGAGATCCCTCAAGTAGCCCATGGCCACATCCCTGCTACTACTTCAGCCCTTTCTTCTGACCTACAAAGAATGCAGTGTTTTGATTTGCACAGCTGGAACATACAACCAAACATCTTCAAAACTGTTTCAAATACTGTTTCAAAGTAAAAGCTCACGTTTTTATTTCTTTCCTACTGTTTAGCAACACCTGGAAACCCAGAGTACTAACGTTGTTCTCCAAAGGGCCAATTCAGAACTTGGACAACTTCAACATACAAATGACATGGGAAGCACCTTAGAAATGTGTTTATGAGATGCACAGAGACAATCAGCCTCTGGATTCCAGGACCCACATTAAAGGAACAGAAGCAACCAGCCTACTCCCTCTTAATATGTTGCTTTCTAGGAACATTATTACTTACCTGTAGATGTTATTGCTGCTCAGCTGAACATTTTCATTATTGATGAATGTAACAGGCACCTGATGTCACACAGCACTATACATTTGAAAAGAAAAGAGCAATCGTACTGTTTAAGTTTTTGGGGAGATGCAACTAATGGACAAATGGTGCCAATCCCCACTACCTCCAGCTATCCAACCCAAGCTGGACACAAACTACAAGAGTGCTAATTCTATATAACATGGGAATATTGACAAAAGTTTAATAAAAATTGCTGCCACAGCTGAAGTTATTGCATGGCATAGAGTCTGAGAGGCTGAAAGGACAGGCTTGCATGTCCCATTCTGTGATCTACAACCTGTGGCTGAATTTTACACTGAGTTTTCACCCCTCTGCTGACTTTACAAAGCATTTTGAAAGGGAAAAACCTCCAGCTACAAGCAACTTCTGAATGCCAGCTCACTGTGCTACTCCCCTGCATTGCCTGTTACTGAACAAGCCATTGGGAAGGTTAGTACCAAACTTCAGCAATAAAAAAAAAGAATCTTTCAAGTTGCTTGCGGCTGCATCAAACACACAACAGGGGCTTCCCATAGCTTCTGTCTTCCCTTTCACCACACTCTGTCTCCAATGGGAAAGGATTCTGCTCACTGGTAACCAGAACATGCCCTTCCAGCAGTTTATCAGATCAAGCATTCAGAAGACTCAAAATGAGAAATTCTGTATAGTTGAGTGAAGGCTTGTAAGCTCAACCAACCATAATCTCAGGTAAATGTGAGGACAATATGAAGTTGCTACCCTGGTTTTCTGCAAGTGCTTCCAGAGAGAAGCAGTCAGTATGAGAACACGGCTCCAAGCAATACTGAGCAAGTCCAACCAAAACCTTTGGAAAGATGAAATGAACCAAAAAAATTTTCCAGCTTCTTTTCCCAGAGGACAAAACTCTCTCCGTTACTCCACTCCACTAATTTTACCTCCATCTTATTAACACACATGCACAGGCACAAAATATGTGAATTATACATGTAAAACCTAACTTCAAGGAAAAGAAATCTCTCAGAAACTTCACAATCATAAAGTCACAAAGAATGCACATAAACATTCACAGGTCTCAAGAGAACTTGCTTTTCCCCAAGATGTTGGCAGAACATTTATCTCATCTTTGGTTCCAGCCTTGATACAATATTGTACAGTGTCAGTCCCATGGAAATTTCTCCAGTTTGCACCAGGGAAGGGCTCAGGCTGTGCAAGGACAGAAGTGGGTGTTGCTGAGCAGCACAGGCAGCTGAACTCAGCCTGGTCAGTCCTACACTGCTGGATGGGAGCTGTGGGCTGGATCCCAGCTGGACAGCTCAGTGCTCACCCTGTGTGACAGGCGGACGGCAGCAAACCATGGGACATGGACAGTGCTTGGTGGGGTGTCCCAGCCAAGCACCCACATTCGGGTTAGCACAATTGGAAAAATGAGCAAAAAACCGGAAGAACAACCCCAAACAAACAAAAACCCCAACCAAAACCCCAAAAGGCTGGAGAAAAACAAAACCCAAGTTTCACTACCCATGTTCTGATGGGCACGCAGTGAACAAGTAATTACCCAAACTACTAAACTTGTCAGCGGTCAAGCAGAAGCAGAACAATTCTGCTACCCAGTACAGCAGCACTGTGGCTGTCATACCTCTCTAGAGTCCCAAACACAGCTCCAAACATTTTCCCCACCTGTCCTGCTTCCCTACATTGCCTCTCACCTTGAGCACAGACAGTAGATAGAGCTACACTGGAATTTATACACAGCTTTAAAAGGCTTACACAGCACAGACACTGATGGACTGCAAAGCAGGGTTTTGTTGTAGCTTTCCTAACAAATTACTTCAGGAGATGGAATGGTTAAGCAATTCAGAAGTGGTATTAAGTGGACTTTGGAAAATAAGACCCTGATCAGAAGAGCATTAAGCATGCTGCTTTCCATTTACTGCAACTTCACCCACTAGAACTCCAAATAAGAGCTAAAGAACCACAGGAATAAACCAAAATCAGAGAGACATAAACAGGCATGGTTTTAAGCTGCCTTTAACTCTTACTTATTAGGCAGCATGGTACCCCTACTAACTAAAGCAAAACTAAACACAGCAGAAGAGGGATGTATTCTTCCACCTTGGCCTGCCTGGGACGCCTTGCCTATAGCAAATGTTTTCAATTACATGAGTCTGGCATCCTTTTTGCACTTTTAAGAGGATAAAACACTAGATATGGCTGTCTTTCTTTTGAAGTGTTTGAATGTTCAGTGTCTGAGAAGCATTAAGTGGTCAGCCCAGCTTGGAGAGCTGTTAATTCAAAACAGAGCTGTGTAACTCGTGTGGTTTGTTTAAAGCAAACAAAGAAAACACCCCTCTGTTTGAGGCTCACGCAAAAATTCTTTAGTATTAAGATCAGCTTTATTCACTGGAAAGCGGCATAAAATAGTAGTAAAAAAATAAGATTTATTTAAAAAAAAAAAAAAAAAGAAAAATACCCAAACCATAATACAAGTACATAGTTTTTTGCAACCTAGAGTGGGAGTAATACTAAAATCCTTCCTCAGCCCCACAAACAAGATTTATTTGCCAGTGTGATGAAGTCTTAAAGAAAGTATAAAACCCTCCAGAATTCAAGCATGCCATCACACATGATGTGTGTATCAAAATGTTTTAAAATAGTTTAGAGCCCTTTTCTCACCATCTCAAGAAGCATAATTTTCCAGCAAATGATATTCTGGTAATCGACAGATAAGGAACTGAAAATAAATGTGGGGTTTTTTTTTTCTACTGACTTGCATTGAAGTTATCACAGATGTTCTTACAGAGTCTTGTAACAACAAAAAAAAAAAAAAAGAAAAAAAACCAAGTCATGACTCTCAAAAGAGTAATTTTCTGTTTGAGTGTGTCCCTCTGACAAAACTGAAATCATGCTATGTCATGACTTTCAGAGTATTTTTTACTTAAAAAATAATTTCCACGTTAGGTTATTATAGCCATAGAGTACTGCTGATAAATAAAATCAGTTTTGTTATCAACCAGACAAAGCTCAACTTGTTGCTGCTCTGGTAATTAATTCCTTGTCATTTCACGTGGCCAGAAGGGGAAGAAAGGTTTCTTCCTGGATATTTTTCCATTTAGAGTCCTAAATAATTTTTCAAGTTTCATTCATCAATCAAGTTGAACTTTGCTATAACAGCAGCAGCAGAACTTGTATCCACACAAGTGGCAAATCAGTTTATAAACATTTAGAATCACTGTGTTTGCACAAGCTTTTGTATTTAACTGCATCAATTTAAGGGCAGATTTAAAGTGGACTGCCACATATGCTTAGACAAGGCTTAGCTATGATAAACTGACTCAGTCATTAAATACCCATATAAGAGCTCATTTTCTTCAGGGAAAAGATGGGGATTAATTGCTAAGTTAACTATAATCACACATTATAGAAGATGAATGGCTAATTCATCCCTAGGGAAAAAAAAAATCATTAAAATAAAAGACTTCTGCTTTTTATGCTACATTAAGTATTTACCCACACAATAAAGCACTGGAAAATCCTGGAAAAGTCCTTTCAATGCTTAAATGTTTGGTGAGGGGTGAGAAGTGAAATTTAGTTCTTTTCAAAGTACATTAAACTCTGCTCCTTGATCCAACAATAATTATCAACCTCACTTTTGGTTTCAGCACTGATATAGATAATTATTACAATTTTAAAAGAATAGATTTAACCTAATGTCTACTGTATATAGAACTGCAGTATTTTATACATTAAAATATATTCATATTCCCATAAATATATACTAATGTTTTACTCAGAACTGTTTACTAAATGCACTAATGTGCACTTTAGCTAGCACACTAGATTCCAAGTACTGCTTATTTTAATAACATATGCTTGAACTCAGCTGTGAATAAGAAATGCACTAACTCCATACAAGAAATCTGCATGAAAGTAATTTCCAGTCACAATCTGGCCCTGTGAGGACACAGATATTAGAGTTTAAAATACTGCTTGTTTGAAATTTAGTATGTATTAAAGATTCCTTGACAAGATTTGCTTTTTAAAAGGAAAAAGAAATGATATTACATGTCACATTCAAAATCAAAATACAATTCTGGGAAGGTGAACACTTCATTACAAGAAGTCAGCAGCTCCCTGCTTCAAAGTTTGGAAAGGAGGCTTATGCAATGCAGAGTTCTAGTGATGGAAAGATTGGGTTCACAGTTATTAACCGGTAAGAGAATAAGGAAATGGTACAGAACAACACACAAAAAGTAGGAGATTGAAACTAAAAGCGGATTTTGGTCACAAGAGGTCCTTTCATTTGTTCTTTTCTCCAGCTCCTAGGTGGAAGAAAAAGAGAACAGAATTCAACATAAGGAGAGACAATGAAAGACTGGCCTGTTTTGGCTTCTTCTCCTTAAATCCATTTCTATATAAACTTTCAAGCAAATAAACATTTCTCTTTGCTTCAACTGCCACCCACTGGAAAAGGAAAGCAACATTAATTCCAAATTGCAAGACCCAAAATAGGTCAGAAAATCAATCTGACAGACACTGGTACAGATTACATTAAAACCCTGGGGTTGCCTTGAAAATTTAGTGGCACTGCTAGAAATCACCAAGCTTGCAAATTAAACTGAAACAAAAAGCAGGACACAGCAAGAAACCAGAGCTCCACTTCCTCTCCCCACCCTGACCCTGGTGAGAGCATTTGGGTTGTATTACAAAAGTTTTGGGGAGGAGCTGGAGTTCCCCAGGATGGAGCGGGACTGGCAGCACAGGGTGTGACACGGGTGAGAAGCATCACAGAGCCTGGCATTCCTTATCGCTCTGGGCTGTCCTTGCCGTGCTCCAGGTCCATCTCTACACTCACAGGACTTGTCTTTCTCACCGGCTCTTGCCTTACAGCAGAAATCAATCAACTTCTTTGCCTAAATGGCAGTTTTGGCACTCCTGCTTTCCCTTATCAGCAACTCCTATATTCCCTTCAGGGGATACGTGGGGTGTGTGTGGTGCAGATCCAACAACTTCACCTTTGGAGAAACACAGCCATGTGGAAAGGCTTGCTGAGAAAAACCCATATAGGCTGCAACAGAGCACTATCGCTCACTTTGGATAGAACTTGTTCTAAGTTTAGTTAAAGCCATGTGCACACCTCCAGCACTTCCCTAGGCCAGCGGGGTAAGGTATTTGCACACCAAGCGTGCGCAGCAGCTGCAGGGACAGCAGTTGAGCAGCAGCTGCACGCGTGCCACAAAACCCCCCTTCCCTGGAACAGACTGCTCTGCAGAGACGCAGCCCTGAGGAACCTGTGCCCAGGCTGGGATGGCTCAGCCAGGGAAGGCAAAAATCACAGCTGGACTACTGAGGGAATGAGACAGACACGCCCTGACCTCCTGGAGAGGAAAACCAGCCTCCGGTGAAACCAGACCGAATAAATGGGAAGAATCAGATTCCAGAAGACCTTCCACGTTAAGATATTCTCAAGTGTATATGAGATGAAGCAAATTTTGCCAACAGAATAGATGCAATAACAAATGAGCTGAGAGGTAGAAATTGATTGCAGATTCCCTTACTGTAAGTGTCCAAGGAAACTGCTGAAAGGAAAAAAAAAGGCCTAAGAACCTAATACAATCATGGTGAGGATTAACAGAGAGACCTAAAAATCCTTGGTCCAAATAACATTTTTCTTCAAATGGCCTTTACACAAACACACAAAAAAAAAGAAACAAAATAAAATATTATTTCATATATATACATATATACTAGGAAAAAATACCTGGCAATATTCCCTCATGAAAATTCTCTTCTGTTACTGTAAAGGTGAGGAGTCCCCAGTGGAACAGCTTTGCTGGACTTGCATAACAAGAGATGCTTCTTTCACCAGGCAGAGCAGGGGCCATGATATCTGCCAAAGTTGTAATATTGCTTCAAGCTGTGTCTTCTGCTCTCTAGTTCCCGAACATGATTTTTTCTAGGCAAGTGCTGTCTACTGACCCCTGGTTTAACCTGTCCTTCCCTAACCCTTGTGCTAGGTTTGAAGGAATGAGGTAGCTGGGGATTTTGGCATCTCCTTTTCAGCTGAGAGAATGGGAGAAGACGTGTTCAAGTGCCAATGGCTACTGCATGCAGTACAAACCAAAACTGGATGAATTCTAGCTCTTCAGTTACCTGGAATACTGGAGGTCCATACCAAGAAGCTCTAGTCCCTGGGATACTACCTCTTAGGTAAACTTGTCAAACAGAAATTGCAACTGTCTGGTCCTGTCAGCTACTGAGGAATGTAAGCAAATGTAACCTGAGAGTGCTCACAATTCCCTGACACACAAATCTGCTCTGGATATTTGGCAATCAGCACCCCCAAGTCATTACCGAGACTGAGTTCAGCAAAGGCCACAGTCATCAGACACTCAAGGAAACAGCTAAACCCCTGTTGAGCAATTCACAGCTCAGCATGAGCACAGCATTACAGACCAGCACACTGGATGTGAAGAAATGTAATCATCAGTGATCAGCAAGTGCAGGAACAGACTATTAAAAAAAAAACCAAAACTTAAAGAAAACCCAAACCCGTTGATACTGAAAGCATCTATAGTCAGATCTACTCCTTCACCTGCAGAGATACTTGTATGACTGTTTCAGATCTAGTTAAACAGAGCTCGTTATCAAAATGATAGATCCTGACAGCACCTGCTTGATGTAAGACAGCTGTGCTTATTCTTACAGAAATATATATTACTTTTTTTTTAAAAAAAGATTAAGTCTTACTTTCACAGGAGTTTTTCAGTAAAATATTCTAACACACAACTGTGTTCCTTAGCAAATGAAATATTTTCTTAACAGGCCCTAGGGAAATCAGTGAGGTATAAAATACCCATTTTGGTAACAAAGTCACGCCAGCAAAATGCACTCACCAAGAGGCATTCCAAAAGATATCATAAACATCTTGAGATAAAACATACAGGGCAGTCAGTGTCATATTTCAAACATGACAGTCTTTCAATGTTATTGCACAACATCTATTTACCTTAATTTTCCTTGAGAACCTAAGTTAAAAGCATATCATGAGCACTACATTCCTCTTTTGTTCAAGCAAGAATCAAATACAGCCTCCTAGAAGAGCATAGTTCAGACATCAAACAATGTGTTAGCAATTGCTTAGCTACCTTTGTACTCAGAATTCCACAAAGGCAGACTTCAGAAGCCAAGCTTAACCTTGAGACTGGCTGTTAAGACAGTTTTGATCATCTTTTCAAATTCCTATCTACATGTTCAAGCATCAAAAACTAAAAAAAAAAAAAAAAAAAATCTAAGTTTTTTTAAATATGCTTTACTATCAGAAAGAAAAATTTGGTATCACAACCAAAAATCCTTCTTCCTTAAGCTGTTCCTCATACTGGTACATTCAATGCACTGAAGAAAATTAAATACCTTTGAAATCATGAGGAACAAAGTGGTCCTGACAAACACTCAGATTTCAAGAGCTCCTTTGGCAGAAATGACATGGCAAAGCTTAAACTGCACTTCCTCAAGAAACTAGAGAAGATGATAGAGTCAAGTATAAAAACAAGCATTTTATCAGATCTCTAATAAATAGGTGTTGATGGGGATAGGAGTAGATAAAATCAAACACTCAGAAAGTAGCTCGACACTTGAGTGTTAAACAGCCATGCAGTGTTCTCTTTGTCATCTCATCATTACAAATTTATCACAAAATAAACAACAAGGCTAAACTAACACAGGTCTGGGTTTCGAGCTCCAGAGCAGTAGCATGAATTACTTCATAGCTCAGGGGTGGGAAAATAAAGCTGAAGTTTAGATTTAGTGCATATGTTTCAAGATGTTTCAAAATGTGCTGTATTGATAGCAGGCAGGATTAAAACAAGTCCATAAATACCTAAATCATTTATGAGGCTGCAAAAAAACTAAACACAATGCAAATCCAAGCCACTCATGTGCAAACGTACATGACATTTTAGAGATTTTCAGCCATCCACAAGCTGAGAAACAAGATATTCATTCAAATAACTCCTCTGAGCCCAGTGGGGTGGAAAGGATGTCAGCCCACATGCACCTCTTCAGAAAAGAGGGGCACCCTTACGAAGCTGTCTGGGAAGAGCCCGTTTAAGTAGGGTCCCTGCCACAGACACACAGTGCCCGGAGCAGTGACACCCTGACCTATTATCCAGTCTCCAAGAAGCTATCCTGACACCATTCCCACTCCCAGTGGGTAAAAGTGAAACCACCTGGTTACATTTCAACCAAATAAGACCATAGCTTGCTCACAGCTCTAAGCAAAAGTATGAGAAATAGCAAGGTATATATATATATATACATTACACATCTGCTTTGTTCTCAAAAGCAGGTAGTACCTTGGAATTCAAAATAACCTTGTTCTGAGGCATAGAGAGGTATTGCTGCCTTTTTAAAATTTTTTTGCCTGATAGTTGGCTGATTAAATGGGAGGAGATGGCAAGCACACACCCTCCTCCCTTAGCAGTCAGGCAAGTATCGTACAAGGCTAAAAGCTTAACATGGATCAGTTCCATGAAGTTATCTGTTATAGTCATTCCCAGACTTTATGGATGGTGATTATTATCATATGAATACCAGCTATGCATAAGTATCCTTAGACAAACTTTTCCTGGTAGAGCATTGCACTCAATGGCAAAGCAATTACCAGAAAACACACTAATTTAAGTAAGAGGATATCATAAAAAGTATTCTGTGGTTTTATGCACTTTCTTGGCTTGACAAGTATTTGTAAAGAATTTATTTTATGGCCTGCCTCTTGGATTTGCTGCTATTGATATAAATCTGTGCTGCATCGCTTCCATCTTTTAGCCAGAAACTGTCAGCTCTATTGTCAATCAGAAAAAAGTAACAGGTTCAAAACATAACTTGCTTCATGGATGTCAGGGCACCTTGCTGTCACCAAAAGGCAGACATAATATTCCACTTGCATAAATTTAAATCAAAAGAAAAAAAAGCCAACAGAAAATGATTTGAAACACACAGATATAGACATCAGATTTCTATTCTCTGTAGCAATGTTACATGTAGTAAGAGTCTGGTCTAGAGCAGACCAGAAATAAGTCTTGCATGACTCTTGCCAAGGTCAGATTTGTGCAGTTCCCAGCACTCCTGTGCACCAGATCTCTCATTTCTCTGCCTTGCCTGGTGTCTCTGGTACAGGAGCAGCACACCAGTGCAGCTTCCAGGCATAAAGGTAGTATGGATAACATAGGTGGTCCTGTAGAGTTAGAGGCAATACATTGCTTCCTATGGAGCAGACTTCTGCAAAAGTACTCAAATATCATAAAAACCTGTTGGGGTAGCTGTGGCTTAGAGAGGCAATGCATCTTTAAGAAAGTGTGAAAAGTCTTTTGGGTAGAAATAACTGCCTTTGAAATGAGAACACAACACAAGCCGCTTCAGCATTATTTTACCAAGGCTGTAAAGAGCTCTCCTAGCTCATTTCTGTTAATTGCATCTTTGCAAAGTGCAGCCAAGCGGATGCGGAATGATTACTTTTAATGCTCTACCCAAATGCTCTGAATGGGTGAAGCTTTCCCTCTTTCCTTATTCATGCTCCTTGTCCTTTGGCTCCACATGGAGCTCTACAGAAACAAATTCTGCACTCAGATTATGCAGGTAAAGGAAGACTCTGAGAAAATGACAAGCTTTGTCACAGAGCAACAGTTAAAAAACTCCCAGAACACCAACTGTTTTGGTGCTTTTTAGGCAGCTTTTGGACAGAACCTGATAAACAGAATGGAGAAGCTGCGTTCAATGCAAGGATAACCCTAGAGTAAAAAGTCACATAATCTTTCTCATCACTGGATGATTAACAGAGGAATTTGGCTCCTAATGAAGTCAGCCAGCCCCCAGACCTCACTGGTAAATCCCTTCTTGTCATCTTTTACATTTAGCTCTGACTCATCTGCAACAAACAGTTCAATCCCCAGCCTATTCCTTTTTCCCCCACTCCTTTTGCAGTAGGTTAAGTACATACTTTGCAAATGCAGTGAAGGGGATGGTGGACTGCAGACACATAATGCACGGGGACTGCATCAGGAAGAGACACACCTGAGTTAGCTTTAGGGAACTGAAATACCTGTGTCAATGAACACGATCCGGGCACGTACCTCAGTGCTGGCCAACACCTGTAAAGTATTGACACTGCACAGGCCACACTGGGGCTTGTGCCACGGCAGTTCCCTGCAGATGTGCTGCACAGAGTGAGCTGTGGTACATCCACACCTGCCACAGTCCCACCTCCGGTCCCAGCTGGGCAGGAGAGGCGAGGAAGGGGCTCCTGTTTTTGGGAGCAGCAGCCAGAGCTGAGCTCCAGAGCGCAGTGATGCGCCTCTGCACAGAGGCAGGGTGACAGGGAAGCCCTTCAAACGGGAACAAGGACGGACAGTCAATTGAAACTTAGGCCCTGAAGTACTCACCAGAATCACGGGCTGGTTTAGGTTGGAAGGGACCTTAAAGAACATCCAGTTCCACGTCCATGCCCTTCCACTAGACTAGCTTGCTCAAAGCCCCATTCAGCCTGGCCTTGAACGCTTCCAGGGATGGGACTTAATCCGAATGGACTTTAATTGTAATGACTGGTTTTTAGACATCAAAATAAAATCAGAGGCCTGAAAGCTTCTATGCTTTTCCCAGGAAATCAGTTACTTTAATAATAGATGGCATCTTTCCAAGGTTTATTGTTATTTCCTTGATCTATATAGAATCAAATAGCCAAATTCTCTTTGAGAGATTCTCCTAAATACTTCTCTTTAAGAAAAGTAGCTACAAGATTTCCTAAGTTTAGAAATAGTTTCTAAATAATTCCTTCTGTACAGAATATCTCTGCTGTGTGATCAAAAAGTTAAATTTATTACCCTATTTCACTGTCCCATTCAATAAAAAAAATACGACCCTACTATAAAAATATTATACAATCATGTCTACTGAAAAGGTGGATTATAATTAATGAAATTCAAAATGGCAAAAAATTTAACAATGAGCTCTTTTCTGGTGAGAACAATAGGAGCATCTTCCTGATCAATTATCTCACACACACCGACTGAGCAAAATCACCTTATGACTTACTCATTACCCACACAAATATCACATCTGTGAAACTGAATACATTTTTCTGTATGTTTGTATCAGCCACTGAGTGGCAGCAATTCCTTCATACCTAAATCTGAATTATGAGATGTAGGATGAAAATCTCAAAAGATTCCCGAATCTTAATTCTTCTGTGCTGCCCCTAAGTTCTTTTGTGTTTCGCACCACATGCAAATAATAACAACTAGTGAAATACCTTACTGTACTTTTCCATTTTTCAGCTGTTGAAGCTCCAAAAGTAATGTAAATGAAAATCATATGTCCGTAGAACTTGGATGTATACAATTTTACAAAACATAGTAAAACTATGTCAGTTAAAGAAACTGAAAATGCCATCATTTAATAATTCCTTACATTAAAACACACACCTGTATTTTACTATGAAGCACAAGGTGAGGATGAGAAACATTTAAAAAAGAAACTAAACCTCTGTTTTGCAGCCTTATGTTTGCTTTTCTCCTCAGTATTTGCAGGTTCCCACAACAGTGTCTTGGGGTGACTGAAATCTATCAGTCCAAAGACAAACAGCTCATTTTTTAACATAGCCATTTTCAGGAACTAAAATAAACAGGAAATCCTGCATATACACTTTTAAAAAAATGCTTATGAATTATTGCTTAACCACTTCAGAAGCACTTCTTCATAGTGTCTTGCTCAGAAATCTGTTGGTTATAGCTTCCTATTTGATTAGCACAATGCTGCATGGCATTAATTGATAGATAGAAAGCTGAAGAGGTTATTTGTTATTACATTGTTAATAGACTATTGACTGTACAAGTCCAGAGACAAAAAAGATTTAAAAGGAACTAAACACACCACAAGTATATCTCAGATTTTGATATCAACTGTTTGTAGAGATACTAAATACTGGAATTTCAGCTTTAAATGAGTCTCTAAAACTAGGTGAAGATAAAGCACTAGAACTGATCCCCCCACACTCATCAGCTCTGCAGAGTCAGTTCTGTCCTTGGACAGATCCTGCTGTCAAGGGAGAGGACATAGGGCAATAGCATCTTTGCACATAAACCTCCTGCAAGAGCTCCTAGGTCCAGATCAACGCTCTGTTCTGTGTTACTTGGCCAATTTAGAAGTGAAGTGGAGCAACAGTGGGGCCGCAAGTAAACAGATGCCAGATGTAACCACAGAATGCTGTAATCCAATTATTTTAATATTTCATGCCCTAATGCAAATGGGGAATTCTCTAGCGATGAACTGAAAATTGTTTTTTAATAGATGCATGCCTGGCATGTACGTACACAAAAGCATCAGGCATTCCTGCTCCTTCATTTCTTACTGTCTGTCGCCATTCAGCTGGAAACCTGACCATTTAAAAGACCGGGCGTTTCATCTGCTCAAACTCACTGTGGCACGGAGACTGAAACAGAGTATCGGCGCGGCTGGGTGGGAAAAAAAGTTGGTGGTATCAAAACTGGCATTTCTGCCGGGAGAAAACTCCATGTTTCTGTCAGGGACCGAGCGCGGGGATCTCGCTGCCTCCTCGCACGGGGCACAGCGCTCTTCCCCCCCGCAGCCCCTCGGGCTTTCCCCGCTCAAGGTCGCGCTTGCCCCACGCTGAAGGAGCCGGCCCCGTCCCCAGCACCCCGAAGACGAAGGGGTTTGGGCGGGCCGGGTCCGCAGCCCCCTCCCCGCAGCCCAACATGGAGGCTCCGGAGCAGGCAGCCCCGGGGCCGGGGCACAGCCCCGCCGCCTCCCGCCCCACCCCGGCGCTGCCCGGGGCCCACGGGGGACGCCGGCTGAGCCCCGGGGACCCTCAATCTCCCTCCCTCTGGCTCTGCCCGCCGGGCGCCCCACAGAAGCCGGGCGGGCCGGAGGGAGCCGGAGCCCGTCTCGCTTCCTCCTTCACCCCAGGCGNCGGCCACGCTCACCTGCTCCTGCCGCTGCCCCGCCCCGGAGGTGCCGCGGGAGGCGCTGGCTGCCCCTGCCCGGGCTCCCCGCGGCTCCGTGCCCTCCCTGCTGTCCCCCCTCCCCTCTCCCGTGTCGGCGGCCCCGTGTGGGAGCGCCCCAGCCCTCAGCGGGAGCCCCGCTGAAAATCATATGTCCGTAGAACTTGGATGTACACAATTTTACAAAACATAGTAAAACTATGTCAGTTAAAGAAACTGAAAATGCCATCATTTAATAATTCCTTACATTAAAACACACACCTGTATTTTACTATGAAGCANGGGGTGTGGGAGGTCTCGGTCCGCCGGTCACCCAGACAAGGGAGAGAACCTGGGTTTGAGGTGCCGGAGCTCGGAGACAGCCCCTGCCCGGCGGGGAGCAGCACTCAGGTGTCCTCAGCCCTTTACTGGGCTTTTGGTTAAAGTATTTTGAAGTGACTGAGAAGCAACGGGTGTTGTTTTATAACGGGGCCGAACGCCGTAGCTCTGTGGGCACCACCGTCACCCCAGAGACCTCAGCCTTGGCTGGTGCGCCCAGAGCTGGAGCCTTCTCCGGGTCATTTTGGGTGCCAGCCGGGGCACCCCCAGTCCGTGCTCTGCTCTGGGCTCAGTTTTTCAAGTACTGCAATCGTTTGTGTTAAAATGAGATGCTTTAGACATGGGCTGCAGCAGAGGAATGTGTGAAGTGTAGGAACCAGAGAAAACACAGCTACACTCTAAGGCAGACCTTTTGTCATTATTTTTGAACTCACCCAGGTGAGTTAAATTTATCATTGCTCTCATATTTTCATCTTAAATGACCTCATTCTGCTCTAGCTGAAGACAGTGATGAAATTCCCAGTGGTTTTTTGTGATGTAGTGGGAACTGGGCGTTTCTCCGGACAGGTGCCAGGCCCTGGTGTGCACTGGGGCTGTCAGCATCGTGGGGGCTGTGACCCAGCTGTTACATGGCTGCAGAGTCATTTCTGAAATGTGTAATTCCACCCATTTCATGTTCAGCTTCTTTCCAGAACATTTCACTTAATATTCATAAGGTAATGTCAAAATTCCCTGCTTGTTCTGTCTCATATCGTCTTGGAAAGGCCGTAATGTGTACATAAATCAGTTAATAGTTGACTTATATATGGAGAGTTTAATTTGAAGTAACTTATTTTGAAATTGAGAGGTCTAGTAGATATATAGCTAATCCCAGTTTGGGCAAAAGCAAACAGACTCATCTGAGGTAATTTCCTTTTTTACTTCTACTGCAAATTAAACTAATATTTTGTAAAGATACATGTTNAAACTAAACCTCTGTTTTGCAGCCTTATGTTTGCTTTTCTCCTCAGTATTTGCAGGTTCCCACAACAGTGTCTTGGGGTGACTGAAATCTATCAGTCCAAAGACAAACAGCTCATTTTTTAACATAGCCATTTTCAGGAACTAAAATAAACAGGAAATCCTGCATATACACTTTTAAAAAAATGCTTATGAATTATTGCTTAACCACTTCAGAAGCACTTCTTCATAGTGTCTTGCTCAGAAATCTGTTGGTTATAGCTTCCTATTTGATTAGCACAATGCTGCATGGCATTAATTGATAGATAGAAAGCTGAAGAGGTTATTTGTTATTACATTGTTAATAGACTATTGACTGTACAAGTCCAGAGACAAAAAAGATTTAAAAGGAACTAAACACACCACAAGTATATCTCAGATTTTGATATCAACTGTTTGTAAAGATACTAAATACTGGAATTTCAGCTTTAAATGAGTCTCTAAAACTAGGTGAAGATAAAGCACTAGAACTGATCCCCCCACACTCATCAGCTCTGCAGAGTCAGTTCTGTCCTTGGACAGATCCTGCTGTCAAGGGAGAGGACATAGGGCAATAGCATCTTTGCACATAAACCTCCTGCAAGAGCTCCTAGGTCCAGATCAACGCTCTGCTCTGTGTTACTTGGCCAATTTAGAAGTGAAGTGGAGCAACAGTGGGGCCGCAAGTAAACAGATGCCAGATGTAACCACAGAATGCTGTAATCCAATTATTTTAATATTTCATGCCCTAATGCAAATGGGGAATTCTCTAGCGATGAACTGAAAATTGTTTTTTAATAGATGCATGCCTGGCATGTACGTACACAAAAGCATCAGGCATTCCTGCTCCTTCATTTCTTACTGTCTGTCGCCATTCAGCTGGAAACCTGACCATTTAAAAGACCGGGCGTTTCATCTGCTCAAACTCACTGTGGCACGGAGACTGAAACAGAGTATCGGCGCGGCTGGGTGGGAAAAAAAGTTGGTGGTATCAAAACTGGCATTTCTGCCGGGAGAAAACTCCATGTTTCTGTCAGGGACCGAGCGCGGGGATCTCGCTGCCTCCTCGCACGGGGCACAGCGCTCTTCCCCCCCGCAGCCCCTCGGGCTTTCCCCGCTCAAGGTCGCGCTTGCCCCACGCTGAAGGAGCCGGCCCCGTCCCCAGCACCCCGAAGACGAAGGGGTTTGGGCGGGCCGGGTCCGCAGCCCCCTCCCCGCAGCCCAACATGGAGGCTCCGGAGCAGGCAGCCCCGGGGCCGGGGCACAGCCCCGCCGCCTCCCGCCCCACCCCGGCGCTGCCCGGGGCCCACGGGGGACGCCGGCTGAGCCCCGGGGACCCTCAATCTCCCTCCCTCTGGCTCTGCCCGCCGGGCGCCCCACAGAAGCCGGGCGGGCCGGAGGGAGCCGGAGCCCGTCTCGCTTCCTCCTTCACCCCAGGCGGGGCAGGAACTGCCGGGCGGCGGCAGCGGCGCCGCGCCGGGGACAGGTACCGGCACTCACCGCGTCCGGGGAGCCGTCGGGGGCCGCCGCCAAAGCCGAGTTTCGGGCGCTGTCCCGGGAGAGAGAGCGAGAGCAAGAGCGAATGAGTGCGGGCGGAGGGGCGGGACGGAGCAGAGTGTGCCCGGCACGGCCCGGCGCTCCCCGCCCCGCGCTGCGCTCCGCCCACGGGCGCAGCTGCGGCCACGCTCACCTGCTCCCGCTGCTCCTGCCGCTGCCCCGCCCCGNTACTGCGCTTTTGGTTAAAGTATTTTGAAGTGACTGAGAAGCAACGGGTGTTGTTTTATAACGGGGCCGAACGCCGTAGCTCTGTGGGCACCACCGTCACCCCAGAGACCTCAGCCTTGGCTGGTGCGCCCAGAGCTGGAGCCTTCTCCGGGTCATTTTGGGTGCCAGCCGGGGCACCCCCAGTCCGTGCACTGCTCTGGGCTCAGTTTTTCAAGTACTGCAATCGTTTGTGTTAAAATGAGATGCTTTAGACATGGGCTGCAGCAGAGGAATGTGTGAAGTGTAGGAACCAGAGAAAACACAGCTACACTCTAAGGCAGACCTTTTGTCATTATTTTTGAACTCACCCAGGTGAGTTAAATTTATCATTGCTCTCATATTTTCATCTTAAATGACCTCATTCTGCTCTAGCTGAAGACAGTGATGAAATTCCCAGTGGTTTTTTGTGATGTAGTGGGAACTGGGTGTTTCTCCGGACAGGTGCCAGGCCCTGGTGAGCACTGGGGCTGTCAGCATCGTGGGGGCTGTGACCCAGCTGTTACATGGCTGCAGAGTCATTTCTGAAATGTGTAATTCCACCCATTTCATGTTCAGCTTCTTTCCAGAACATTTCACTTAATATTCATAAGGTAATGTCAAAATTCCCTGCTTGTTCTGTCTCATATCGTCTTGGAAAGGCCGTAATGTGTACATAAATCAGTTAATAGTTGACTTATATATGGAGAGTTTAATTTGAAGTAACTTATTTTGAAATTGAGAGGTCTAGTAGATATATAGCTAATCCCAGTTTGGGCAAAAGCAAACAGACTCATCTGAGGTAGTTTCCTTTTTTACTTCTACTGCAAATTAAACTAATATTTTGTAAAGATACATGTTCTTATGCATGATTAAGCGTAGGGGTTTTGGAACATCTAAATAATATTTTCATAGTTTGGGACAGAATGTCATCTGATTAGCTGTGATGCTGTAACAAATTGTATGAGGACCCTCATTTCAAAATTGTATAGATTGCTGTTGTGCTGAAAGCTTAGGAGCTTTATATGCATGAGCAGTTCATGAATGTTGTGTTATAAAAGCAAAACTAAAACTAGTTTGAATGAGAGGAGAAAAAGCAGAAGCTAATTGTGGCAAGGAGTTTTCCTCATTTCAATACTTCCAGTGAAATCTGAAAACAGTGCTTTAAAATATATTTTATTTAATTTCATGCTCTTTGGGTATTTAATGGCATGTAAGTGGTCAGAGAAAGTCCATTTTCATTTGTGACCTTACCATATAATGTTGCAGCAAACCATTTGTTAACTACAGCTGCTCTTCAATTATTTAGAGCATCACTTTAGCCCAAGACTTTCTGAAACAAATAGTCATTTCTCACTTGGACTGTGGAAAATTTTGCAAGATCTAAAGAGCTTTGCCTCTTACATCTTTGTTCATTCAAGGGGTTCAAGTTGGATTAGGGCTGAGTGAAGATGTAAAAATTTGATCCGCAGGAAATGAAATGGAGGATCTTCTCAACTATTAAAGTAATGTGACTTTCGAAATTTGAGGTGTTTCCTGGTACTGAGACTTTCTTGCTGCCTCTTTTCTGTAATTTTTCCTATACAATTCAGCTGTGCTAAATGCATGGAAATGCTCCTACAGCTGCAGATAGTCTTTCATCAGAATACATTCTAATGCAGCTCAGAAGGCTTTATTAACCCATTTTATGTGCAGTGGATTTGAAAAGGGGATGAAAATCAGTTCTTAGTGAACATCCTTTAGCAGTGCTCTCTGTCAGCTTCTAAGTAAATAGTAAAAAATGCGGGATTTCATGGTGATTACAGGGTAACTGTTGGAAAGTAAAAGGGCATTACTGTCTCTGATCTATTTTTCTGAAATGTGCCTTTGGATATTTTGTAAAAAGAAAACAGTCTCAAGCTGGGTTAAAACATTTCATCTCTTTGGTATCTGGAGACATCCCAATAATTCCCAATCCCATGGTAAGTCACTGCTTTGTTACAGGAGATCTCTGGGGAGAAGATAAACTACCAGGGCCTCCTACAGCTGAATTTTCTCTTGTATTTTCATATCCAAAACCTGCTTTACCTGGAGCTATTTAATTTTTGCCATATGACATGATAGCAGTAAGGGGTGACGTGACTTTGATTATACACATTAGAAACAAAAGTTAGAGATAAAACTTTTTACAACAAATATTAGTGAAAATTTTATAGTGGAAGTTAAGGACTTGGTCCTTGAAGATTTCTGAGCCAGACGGATGCAAAAGCACTTTCCACAATGTGTAATAACCTTCTGTGAGCTGAAACACTGTATCTATAGTACATGTTACCTTCAGCAAACAAACTTGATTTTAACTCTGATGGCAGATACTTGATCTATGCAAAGATGATGACTTTTGCAAAAATGTAATTTCAGAACAGAAAACAGTCATGGCTGTTACTGCCATTTTTTTTCAGAGCCCCACTTTGTAGCAGGACTTCATGGGTCTCTCAGTCCCCAGCCCAGCCACCAAATGCCTGCTCTCATTTCCTCTTTTCTGATAGTAGTGGGAGGTGTGAAGAGTCTGGTGGTGGTGGGAGTTTCCACCCATTACCTTCTACACGGTCTGTGGTCTATTGTGTAGATTCACTTTTTGAAGTGTTTTAAGCATTGTTCATTGTCTTTTATTCAGCTTTCCCTTAAGGCTGAGGTGAGAGGTTTGTCTTCTCTGTCAAGTTTTTCCTCCAGGTTTTCGTGCTTTTCTTTGTGAAGGACATGAGCTCTTTATGGATTAGCAATGACACAGATACTGAATTTGGTCTTGTGAAGGTCTGGCTGCCATAAACGTTTGGACGGATGTCCAAGTGAAACAGGAATTAGCCTGCCTTTCCTGAAGTCTTGTAACTGTAGAGATTCTTTTGATAATGACATACATTAATTGCTACTGCTTACCTTTGCAGTTTTCTGTATTGATTAAAGGGTTTCTTCTTTGTATTGTTGTGCCTGCCGTTTTTTCTAACTTGGAGCTGTTTTCTCCTACTTTGTCAGGGTATGCTTCTGTGGATGTTGCCAGTGCTTGTGCAGAGCTGTAATTGAGTCAGGAGCACTATCTGCAGGCGAGAGTCTGTGATTAGGCACTACACCTAAGAGAAACTATCATCCCTGTGCTTCATTTATTGTGTTTTAGATCTTGAAGATGTGTAATTTTCTGTGCCTAGCAGAGTTTAAGTCAAATGATGGGTTTATTTTTTTTCCCTGAAGGATGAGATGTAGAAGTTAGATGGCTGTGTTGAGGAGGATCTTGGTGTCAGATGCAATCGTGTGAATTTCTACGTGTTTGTGTAAGTAAGTTACTGGAGAGGCTTTTTTGTTATCAGATAAGAGTCTTAAGAATTTGAGATTAAAATGAGAAATGCTTATTTCCCAACCACTCTGCAGTTCTGTACATTTGAGGGAACTTTTATATATGATTCATTTATAAACCAGACAAGTAAATAGTTTCCTGACAGTTTTGCTGAGATGCCTGTTTAGAGCATTGTCAATTTTTGTGATGTTTGGTGCTTTTAAAGCCCTACTTCCTTGAGTAAGTAATTGCATTAAAATCTCAGGCTTTTTTTCCTCTTTCTTAAATAAAAATCTATTTTTCATATTTGTATACAAGATACATGCACAAGTCATCTTGGAGTTCCTAAAAGATTGAAAATCTGGGCTACATATAAAAGGAACCCAAAATCTCTCAAGGTTTTACCCTTGTAAATACTCCTGTGCTGCCTTCTGTTGTTGAGGATGGAAGATTGATCCCTTCATTTTGAACGTTTGAGACTGTAGTTATTTTTCAAGAATTTAAATACAAAAAAGGTTTTTATGGTGTTTACTGCCTGCACCCCCTTACATTTGCTTTCAATGTGCCAGCTGCCAGTGTTGATTCTGAGTAATGTAAGTGTTCTACTTCCCCTTATGACAGGTTTCCTTTGCAGTTAATATAGATGGGAGAACAAGGAAGTGTATGTATTGATGCAATTTTCTTGCTCACCACAGTCCTATTCATGGCTGGTATTATATTCCTGTGAGTACTGGAGAAAACCATGCTGTGAAAGAGCACAAGCATTGTTTTCTGATTTCTTGGTGGTTTTCTTAGCTCTTTTGAAAAAAAAATTGATTTTTGGTGTTAATTTAAGGTTCAGGAGATTAAAATTCTGTTTGTGCACAGAACAGGGGCAGCATAGAGAGACACAATTCACACTGGGGTGTGTTCATTCCAGCAGGGGAAATTTTAGGTTTTTTTTCCAAATCCATTTTGGTTTGCAGCTGTAAGTTGTCTCATCAATTTACAAGAACAACCTGGGGACCATGAAGTCAATGAATTTAGACCATTACGTGGCATCAGCTCGTAGTACCTTATGCTTTTGCTGCTTACCTGAGAGGAATGAAGAACCTCAGCAGCTACCATGGAATCACCTGAGGCAACACAGGTGGCTCCTGTTCTAAGAATGATGTTTCAAAAGTGTCAGGTATCAAAAGCTGAGGAAGCCCTGTCAGGTTCTGTTATCTGATGAGATGGTAAGATAGTAGGATGGTGCACACAGGTTTTGTTTTGGTTTTAATCCTATCTCATTTGAGGGTATTTCCAGGGACTACAGTTGCGTATCCCTTGTGAGGAATGAGAACAGGAGGCTAAGGCTGCGCTCAGGCTGCTGCTCTGTCACTCATCTGGCACAAGGTGTGGCTGTGGGGGGAGAGCAGGTGAGTGTGGCTGTTCTCTACTCTCTGCCCCTGCCACCGTTTATCCCCATGTCAGCAGGGGGAGGCAGGGCTGCTCGATCCTGCTCTCCCTCGGTGAATGAGCAGGATATGCCAGGCACAGCAACAAGAATGTGCACCGCCCGCCCTATCCCTGGGACAAAGGGCTAGTGTTATGTTTTCAGATTATTGTCACATGGTCAGAAGGTATTAAATAAAGGTTTTCCTTTATTGGTGTAAATGATAATCCAAAAATGCAAACTGTAATGCCATTGGTGCATGGGGTTGGTTTTTTTTGTCTTCTTAAAATGCTTCAGCTATACTATCAAATTGTGGGTCAGTCCCACACTGACTGGAACAAGGCTTTCTTTGCAGAAAGAAAAATGTGTTCTATTGTGACCTGATGTGATGATATGGGAGTGCTTGAATCCTAACTTCATTAGTCAGTTGTATCATTTTAAAGCTCATTTTGGTTACTGCAAATGAACAACTTTTGGCCACTAGTGCCACTAACATTTAATTCTCAAGTATTCTTTTCTGCTTGGGCTGTAGGCTTAGGTATTTTTCCTTGTTCAAGTAAAGATTATTAATGCTGTTGTCATGTCCTTCAAGCTGTCCATCTTAATCAATCTTCTTGCCCATACTGGGGCACATATTATTTTACCATTATTGTGTTATGATAGTCATTTAGTAGGATTTATTTTTATTGCTACAGCCATTGCTGCTATCAAAAGCCAAACACAGTGTCGATGAAACTAGATAGTTTGTAAAATCAATCCTAGTAAACCTTTAAAATGAAAGCAAACATCAATAATGAAACTGCAGACTGTGTGTGTTTGCACAGGAGCAGGGTGGAGCATTGAAGTCACCTGCCCAAGGCACATTGCAGTTTTGGTGATCCACCTGGGGAGAGTTTGCTGTAGTTGATGCTTGGAGTCATGGCACAGATGTTGAGTCATGAGACTTAGAGAGAAATGTCAACATGCCTCTCTTCCCCACATTGCATGTGGGTTAGAGATAGTGTTTTAGGGGAAATAGCTCTGCCTTGAGCTTGCCAAGTGATGAGTGAGCCCAACTCCCATTTCTTGTGCATGTTTACTGCTCTTGGTGGCAGGGTGAAAAAAGGACTTGGTGTTGCTGTTTATTATCTGGTAAAATAATAAAGATACTGAGAATATTTAGTCTAGTTTTTAGTAATAGGCTAAAAATTGATTCTTTCCCTGAGGACTTAGCTGTATAAACATAAATTGAAGCTGCTAACAAGAGAGTTGAAAGCCCATCTGCAGCAGAGCTACTTTGCAAATGTGTCTGAAGAAAGGTTATGTTGTTAGAGGTACTGGAGCCAGTATTCCAGACACATTTCTTGAGTAAATTCAGCTATTTTGACCTTTTTGCCCCAGGGACATTAATTTTACTCAGCAGTCTGTTATGTCACTTGTCAAAAAAGTTAATTTTGGGGGTGTTAAAATTCTATTCAAAAGAGGCTGCAGAGTTGCTGTGTCTTGATTCCAGTATGGTGTCTTGTGTCTGCTGAATTCTACTGCATGGCCTTTCTCTGCCACACTTGGAAAGTGTTTATGGGGTCAAACCCAGCTTTCTGGTTAGTGTTGATCTGAGCCTATATGTCTTCAAAAGTAATGCCACTTGGAAACACTTTTCAATACATGCAGTTGAAGTCAGTTGGTCTGTGTTCCCTTTTATTTTTGTAAGCTCATTATTTTATGTATAATTAAATCTCCTGTAATTTACATATCATTATATATAGTTGAATAGTTAGTGATTTACATATTTCATGTTCTACAGCATACCTGAATACATATGATCATTCAAGCGTGGATGATCTACAGCGTACCCAAATGTATAGGAAGTTTCAGTAGGCTTGGTGTCCTAGATCACCACAGAGTTTTTCTTCTAGTCAGGTGGGTATTAAATATGATTCACTGCATGTCATTCTCATGATTAAAAATGTGCCTGTGGTTTGGTTTTTTTTGTGACAGAAAGGTAAATGGAAGAACAATTCAGATGTTCAAATATTAACTAGTTGCCTTCTCATGCTGTCAGTACAGTAAATTTTATTGCTAAGGACATATAGGTGCTGTTTTTCTTTACTGGTCACACTCCTCCACTGATTTTGACCTGCTTGAAGACTAAAGCAAAACTTTCAGAGGGACAGGTTTACCATGTTTCCAACTCTTTTTACTCAGCAAAAAATTTTGGAATGTATTTGGAGACAATTTCTTTTGACATTTCTTTACTTTTGGCTGTAGGAAAGTATGTTCTACATGCAGATTTAGAACTGAGGAAGCTTTTATGAGCTGGTTTTACAGTGAATGTCAGTGATATAAATGATTTGGAGGAGGAAGAGGTGAGAGAAGAGGTGATAGTTCCCTTATGGTTATTCAGACTTTGTTTTCTGGTAGGCCCAGAGTAGAGGAGAAGTCATTCCTGGTCTACTTAAATAAGTTTATTGTCCTGCTCAAGCTTTTAGGAGAAAGTACATGTTCAGAAAAACTTCAGAGCAATTTAGGACTTCAGAACAATTGTTTATTCTCTGTTAATGATTTCATATCCTCCTTTTCCTCAGAAACTTGTTTTATCTCCTCTTTTATAGCAGTAGGGCAAATTTGGGTTGACTGAAGGCCTTAGAGTCTTTGTTTAAATGTAGATGAATGCACTTTATAGAAGGAGTAGTAAGTGTCAGTAGTGATGAAAAAGAAAATATTAAATTAGGGATGTGCCTGTGTCAAATCCATGTGTTTACAGCTGTCCTTTAGGCATTAAAATCTCGATGTACTGTTTCAGTCTTTATGTATCTGGGGAAAAAGCCCCACTCAATTGCACAGATACAAGGTAATTTAGTAACTTCCTTTTCACATTTTGTGGGATGGCACTTCCCAAACATGCAGGTATCTTAAATGGTTCTTTCCTAGGATTTTTCAGAAAGCAAGGCTCTTCTACTAGCACTTCAGAGCACCTGACCCAGATTCCTGTTCTGAGCTGCCCTATGGAGGAACAGTTGTGTTTTGCATTAACTACAGGAAAAGTTTGTTGCCTAAGGCAAATGTTTAGAATGTCTCCTTAAGTCTCATGTGGAAAAAAACACCCTCTATTTTTTTCCTCTAACTACAACATTGACTTAAGTAGTTTGATAACAATTATTCATAATATCAGTTTCATTCAACTTAAATAAGACCACACAGAGAGTCTGAGCAGTGTTTTCTGTGTGCACACCTCCTGCATGGCAGAACTTGGAGGTGAAGGTGAGCTGATTCTTATCTTGTGCAGGTGCTGTTTTCTGTTGTGGGTACTTTACCATCTTAAGTCTGTCTTAATTACTTGGCTGTGAAGCAAAAGGAAAAACTGCTAAATATCTCCCCACTATCTGCGTGGCTCTTAACACGGGTGGACAGACTTAGCAGCTCACAGCTCCTGGAACACGGAGTCATATCATCCCCCATCTCCTTGTTCCTGTCTTCCTGCCTACGTGTTCTCACTAAGCACCTTGTGCCAGTTTTGATGCTTGCTGGAATGCTTCATGCTTTAACTGAACTCTTGAAATATCAGCAAGCTATCCCAGGAAAAAAACCCAAACCAACACATCCAACCCCCAAACAAATGTGGTCAATCTTCTGCCTCTTTATTGAGTAGCATCGACTTAATGAGGGAGTTCTGTGCTTGAGAGACCTGGGATAAATAAAGAACACAAAAAGAGGGCAGCAGAAGTTGTTCTTTTTGGCAGCTGGAGCTGTTATGATGTTTCTGACATGTAGGAAAGAGCCTAACCTACAATGATTTTGTTAAACTGGATTTCACACGTGCAACTCAAGGGGTTAAATTGCATTTGGCCCATAACTTTTGGAGCACCTGCAAGTACAGATGAATTTTAAGTCTGATGTTTATGAGTGCTAAAGTAGAGCTGTACACATACTCACACACACTGTGCTTCTTTCTTTGAAGTGCACTCGTGTGTGGATCTCTGAGCTGCTCAAAGGGCTGCCTGCTGCATTTCATTTATCCACCTATAAACACCAAACTTGTCCTAAATAGTAAATGTTTTCAGGATCCAGCTTGCGTTTCTCATGAGCTGAGTTCTGACTCCAGGTGGGTGGAGATAGGAGGAAGAAAGGATTTTGACGTACCCTTCACATTCAGAAACATTGAAGTCTTGACTTAAAAAAAATAGTTCAGGAAATGATCACACCCACCTTGTGTCTCATATTGGAAAGATTTTATTCCTTGAATCCTAATTCTTTTATTGAGTGTACAAAGAGTTTACCTTTTGAAACTGAGGACTTTTTTGATGGGCTTGTGATATTGCAGTGAATTATGGAATTATAGTAACACAGCAAAAGAGCTTCAGTGTCATCCTAATCTGAACTCAAGCCTGTTTTGTTTCCAGGAAAAAAATAAACAAATTGTGGAGACTCAAGCCTGGGGGTCTGCTTCCAGGCAGGGTCAGGTGCTTTCAACTGGCCATGTTTGCACATGGGTCCAAATGTTCCCTCTTGGATTCATCTCTACTTTCTCATTTCCTTCTCTGAGACTTTTCCTGCTGGTTTTGTCTTCTTGGCCATATTCTTCTCTTGGATATTGCTTCTGCTGTTATTGTTTGGATACTTCTGTGTTCCCTTTCTTCCTTGTCTTTTCCTTCTACTCTGTTCTTCTTTTCTCCGCCTTTTACAGGTATTTCTTGATATACAAAATACTTTTAGCTTTAGCTCAGCTTCTGGTGGACAAATGGTCACAAGGGAAATGTACAGATGGCTAAAACAGATGTTCCTGTCGAAGTCAAAATATTTAACTCCCGAATTCCTGCTAGATAGTGCCTCTGATGAATATTGCCAGAATGGTGTGGCCAGGGACTTGTGTGGCTCCTTTTTACATTGCACTACTTTAATCTCAACCTGAGAGTGTTCAGGAGAAACGACCTCTCCTGAGAAAAGCTTTTATTACTTTCATTGCTGTGTCAATCTGTAAGTCAATAAAGATCTGTGCTTCTGCTGTTTTGAACTGGATGAAGGAATCCATCCTGAGTGCTCCCTACCAAAGTCTGGGTGAATTTATTTTTAATCAACATATGGAGATTGTCACTGTTGTTTTGTTTTTGGGTTTGTTTCTGGGGTTTTTCGTTTTGGAGTTTTTTTTAGTTGGGTATTTTTCCTCTGTGCCAAAACTGAAGATGAAATGTCAAGATATTCAGAGGGAAAATTGTGTGTGCTCTGGGGAATATTATTTGAATATAAATATATTCTTTACGCAGGTTGTTTTTCGTATGTTCTAGCACTGTGATATTTAAATAATACTGTTTTTCATGAATCTGTTATTTGAATTATCAATCCTTTATTTAATCAATCAGGGAAGATGTACAAATAATTAGTAACTGACAAAATATCCTAATAAAAATAGAAGCGCATGAGTACAGTCATCATGAACTAAAAATGCAAGAATATGACTGATTTTTATCAAGCTAATTCCTTGTTAGTGCCTTTCAAGTTTTAGAAAATGTACTATTTCAGAGTTCAAATGCTTTACTAAGAAACAAGTCAAATACTTGAGTGAACTAATCTGTAGGCACAACAGGAACTTGATGGTATAGTAGGTGGGAAGATTCATTTATGATAAGTTATAATGGAATTCCCCTGGAACTATACATTCCACCTACTTGAATTCACATTAATTCAAAGGATTGACAATATGCAGCAAATGCCAAGACATGAAAAATTGGGCAGGTTATTGTAAAACATGGGACTAAGTACATGCCTAAGGCATTGCCTGTAGCTCTTGGTAGGTTCTGGTGAACCTTGTGGTCTCTATATGTTGAACTTGTGGTTCATATTTAAATATTTGTATTTGTCCAGAATACTGGGCTGTGTCTGTTTTAATTTAGAGCATGGGGTTTGCACATAGCAGGAAGTGCTGCGTATCTTCCTTGAGATGAAGTCATATTTATTGTACCCAATAACTGTGGGGATGTGTTGGAGATTTTCAAAGTTCCTTTGCCACGCCCCCCTGCCCTGTTTATTTTAAAAGTATAGACAGGAAGAAATTCTGGAAATATTCCAAATTACTGGGATACTAAAGCAGCAAGATTGGTTTTAATGAACAACCATTGGTTTGGGACACTTTGAGCAAATTTCCTATTATTATTGGAATTTTAGTGCAGTGTTTTTCTACTCAGGACAATCTGACTGATTGCTCTTTCAGCTTTTAAATGTCTCTGCAGATTGAGGGACACTTATTTGGGCATCAGGAATAATTATCATGTTAATCACCTTTTTAATACTAGTAATTCCAGTTTCAACAAAATGAGTCACATGCATTTTGGTTCAAGCAATTGAAAAAATCTCAGTAAATTGTCCTGCCAGGTAGTGATTTGTTGCCAGGAAATGTAATCTTCTTTTTTCTTTATAGTTTCATTAAAAGACAATTCTAAAAATACTTCATTGAAGACAGTTCAGGAAAAGAAAAACATTTAAAACTCAAAAACCCCCTCCCTAAACCCACAGCAGAAAACCCCCTAAAGAAAGTCTGGGCTAAAACTCTTCTTCACTTGACAACATGCAATTATAATTTTGCATCTTAACTTGTGAATGGCAGAGAGTCATTCCAGATCATTTTGCTTTTCTGGTTTCTTGTGAGTACATAGCTATTGTTCAGATCTTGGAAATACCACATGGGCTGTAAGTCTTAGCTCAAATTTCAGTAGCAGGTACATTTTTGTGAGAAACTAGATGAATCAGTGATATTGAAATATGTGATGTAGATGTTAATACAGATGTCACTTAAGCAACATCTACAATATAGTATTATTGTGAAGAGAAACTAAGGCAGACTGAAAAATCTACTTTGCAGAGAGCCTTCAAATTGTTATTTTAAAGAACTTATTATCCTGCAGCACAAGGTGCCCCAATCTCATGGAGATTTCTATTGAAAATATGCCTTATTTCCAGGTATGTGTGAATGAGCACAAATGATGGTTATGACTTTCAGGTGTGGGTGTTTAAAACTGTCCATCATTTCCCCAGTTTCAAGTTTCACTCTGCAGGGTGCTGAATGTTTCTCTGTGATCCAGAGAAGCAGGAAAGCTGCCTGCCTGAGGCCGGTGCAGCTCTGAACTGGACACCATTTTGTTGTGCTTGACAATTCCGATTGATGTGTGTGGCTGCTGTTGAGGGTAGTTTAATTGCCATCTTCCTGGCACAAGCTGGCAGAAAGGATTTTCTTAGGTGTCACGTGGAATAGTTTGAAAAGGCTGTGCTCATCTTTTCTTGATTCTCCAGCTCAGTGTGCCATTACCACAGTAATGAGGAAGTGGTCCCATTTGGTGAAGGTGGTGGGAGTTTTCATCTAGGCATTGATTAACGTGGGGAGTGTTGGGATTGTAGGGGTGATAGGAGAGTGTCACATCCATGTGACAACAATGGTGTGGCTCAGATGTTGAGAGGAATGGTTTGAACTGTTATCCCTGGGATGGGTTGTGGGTAATACACCCACATCACGCCCCAAACCTCTCGGCAAAAGAATATTTTCCCCAGAGTCTAACTCAATTGATCTAGATGTGTGTGTTTCTAACCATTCTGACTTTGGTAGGATCATTAAGACTGTTAATTAACTTGACCATAATAGCAGTTTAACTGGTGTTCTGGTGCTGATTTCTTATATCTTCATATTGTGTTTCTGCACGTTCTGGAGAAATTTTTGGTACTTCAGCATGTACTTGAGAGAAGCAGCATGTTCTTCTTTGAGGTTTCAATTCATGTTTTATTTAACACTGCAGGTGAGGAAGGTGCTGGTTTGCCCCAGTATTGTGCCTGGGAGAAATTGTCTCTGTGATCCCAGTAAAACAGAATGTGCTCCAAAGGATAATGTGTCAGGAGACCAGGAGAGCTGTTATGTGATCATTTGCTTTTGCTGAAAATAGTACCAGCTACCTATTGTTTTAAGTGCAGTGCTGTCTCCAGAGGAAATCTTTCCTTACTGTTATATATTAATAGACTAAGTTCAGCTGCAGGGCAGGCAGAATGAACTGTGAAGATAAAGAAACCACACCCGGGTCTGTGATGGTTGAAATTGCTCCAGTTTGGGGCTGCTGCTTGTGGGAAGTGTTCATCCATAGAGCCCTTGCTTGCAGGATGTGCTGTGTCTGGTTTCCAGTAAACTTGCATTTCAGAATAGCTTGCTACATATGGAGGATCTTTGTGTAGAGAGTATAAAGTAGTTTAACATATTCTTATTACATATATTTAGTTGTAAGGTTATAGTCTGTTTTTGTAAGTGAGACTTGTTAAATGTTGTATAGAGTGTAAAAATGGAGAAGGTGCTTATGTCTCTGCACTCTTGTGGCTTTGTCCTCAGTTTATTACTAATAACTGATCTGTCACTTATAACTTTGGTAATTTCAAACTGTGTCCTGAACCACTTAGAGTCTCAAAAGGAGTTCTGATGAAATTCATTTGGTGTTAGGTGGGGTCCTGAAATGCCAGGGTTTCCAGGCTTGAAATCCAGCAGCCACGTGATACAGAAGAGGGTTTGAAAAACACACGTGTTAGGAAGGAATGCTCCTACTCTGTCAGTGTTTAAGTCCCACTTTTGACAACATTGCAGAGCCCTCATGTGACGAGTTTAAAATATATGATCAGGCTTAGCTTTCACAGGGTCATCGTTCCTCAGTGAGTAACAAAACCCTTCTACACCGGGGATAACCAGGATAAAGAACAAGAGTGAGCTGTACCACTGTCCAGTTCAGCTGCAAACTTCATTTCCAAGTGATGGAATCTAGAGTAACTTACTAAGCTTTGGTGTTTTTGTAGCTCAGCCATAGGTGAAGTACAGGTAAGGAACTTCAGATGCCCAATCATTCATGCAGAGAGTCCCCAGGGGATTTGAAGGAATGCAGTTCTTGGCTAGGTCAAACACCACCTTTAAACAAAAGGTCATGTGTTAACGACCTTCTTTTGTTGTTTGTTTGCATTATAAGTGGAACATCTGAAATGAGATGCTTTGTAGAAAATGATTTAAACTAGGGGTGCTCAGGCATGTATTACAATCCATGTAGTGCTTTTATCCACAAGGAAGTTGGGCAGCAAATGGAAACAGAGCAGAGTTCAGTCCCATGGCTGCTGAAGCTTGTTTACTCTGTCAGGAGCTGGTGCTTGTCCAGGGTGTCAGGTTTCATCACTTGGCTTGTAGCTTTACAAATCATCAATTGCAAAATCAGAATGATTTCCATCATGAAGCAGAAGATGCTTATCTTGGTCCCACAGACTGATTTAGGCTTGCAGTTCTGCTATTTTCTGTGAAGGAAAAGCTGCTTTGGGTAGTTGTTGAAGATGTAACTGCGGGGGGTAAAAACCCCAAACAACAAAAAACCAAACCACACCAAGTTTGTCTTTGACAGCAGCAATGTAATAGAAGGAATTGTATTTATGTCCCATTTAAAGAACATCAAAGCAGTTAGATAGATGTCTTGAGGTACCTTGTCCTTGTGAGATGGTTACGTTAATGATTCATGAGGTTGAATCTCATTTAAATATGTGAAAATCCTTTTGCATTGATATTATTGTGCTTCATTTCCTTGTCCTCTGTTCTTTCCACACTTTCAGTGATTCTGTCGGTGGTCTGTCATTGATTGTCATCGTTTTTTTTCCTTAGTTATTGAATAAAGTTTTGGAGAACGGGATAAAATATTTTCCTTTAGTCAGTTCGCAATAATAATTGAAATGTTAATCTCTTCTTTGAGAGGAGCACAGAAGAGATGGAAGGAATGAATTGGTCCTTCTTGTACTTAGGGCATATTTTATGTGCCCTTGTGCCCCACACCTTCCACTTGTGATCAGCTGCTGCTCTTTAAGACGCTTTCCTGAATAGATCAAGTAACCCCCAAACCTCACAAACAGTCTCCCTACCCCCTGTTTAACAAGGAATACTACTGTTTTCCTAATCCTATTATGTTCTTTGCAGAGTACGCTTAGTTTCCTAACTACTCATGCGGACCCTTTCATTTTCTGTTTGTGCTTTACTATAAGCAAAGAAAAAAAAAAGCAGAGAGAGAGAAGAAAAGAAAAAAAATTGTAATGGTAAAGGGGAAAAAAATCAGGATGTTTAATGATGTTACTTTCAAACTTACTGAGCCTTTAGCGATGTGTGGCAGGTCATATTTTTATTATGTGATTCTTCCCTGAGGTATTTGGCTATTGCCAAATGACTGAAAATGCTGCTTGAAACAGGCATGTTATCGCAGCTGATAATTTTACTGTTCAAATTATTGAAAACCAAGACTTAAACGAAATTACCTAAAAAAAAAAAAAAGGGGTGAAAACCAGGGACTTCTTTATTTTCTGAATTTTTGGCATGTGTTTGGGTCAACTTTTATCCTGCAGATGTGTTAGCTAGAAACTTCTTGTGACATTCTTGTGTGATCATTTGAATTCCACACCTAAGTTTTTGGGAGGAAAAAACCTGCCATTGTTTGTGTTCTTTCCTGTAGTTGTGCCTGAGAGGACCCCTCTTCACCCAATCTTTTGTAAATTGAAATCTCTTGACTTGAAAAGATGTGACAACTGTAAGGGGGCAGGAAAGTAGAATGTTTGGCTGAGTAATGAAGATAATGAGTGGCATGGAGTGGGCACGTTAATATTACAGCTTCTGGAATTTGAGATGAAAATCTCTTTAGAAGAGGCTCACACAAATAAAAAGGGAAGGATGCCCTTTGATAAGGGAACAGATGACTGACCATAATGGGTGAGGGAGGCAAGTGAGAAGTAAAGTTTATTTCCATCAGTATCTTCATAAGGGTGTAGAGAGAGATTTGGGATAAATCTGTAGACCGGGGCAGAGAAAATTCAGCTCAAGCCAGAATGATCTGAGAGTACCTTTATGGTTCTTCTTTAATGGATTTTGCTGGCTGGATATTTGAAATGCTTCTTCCAGGCAAGGCAGTCATTTCTTTCAAGGGAAAAAATTTTAGAACTTGGAATATTCTGCAGTAACATCACAGGCCTGGACTTCACTGATGCAAATCATTGGGTCTTTTACATGCAAAGACTTTTATGAGGAACTANAAAGGTTTTTTTGGGGAACAAAGAGATTCTTTTTTTTTTTTTTTTTTTTTTTTTTTGAATTTACCTGTGATCTGTCCCTTTGCTTACTTTAGGCCTCTTAGTACTGAAAGTGCAGCTCTAGGGTTCTTCAAGAATAAATTGAGTGTGAATGATGGATATTTCTCTTACTTCCATTTAAAAGATAAAGGTTTGGAATAACAAAAGCTTTCTTTTTCCTAAGTGTTGCCTAGACAAAATTTACTTAATGTTATACAAATATGAAGTGAGTCACTAAAAATCTCATTTCTTCTCACTCATACACTTTTCAAAGAAGACTAAAATATTCTTTTATAGTCCTTTACTTGCTACAGAGTCTGCCAGAAATGTTTGATTAGCCCAGTGATGATAAAAAGCAATGTTTTCATCTGGTTTCTATATCCTGTTGAAGCAGAAGTCCATAGGGAAATTGATTATTCTTTCTCTTAAGTGTTTAGGGTTGGCAGGAATGCTCTGTGAACTTCAGTCAGATTAAAATTAATAGCTATATTTTCTGTATTCCACCTGGCTAAATTGCCAGGAAAACCTTGTATTTTCTTGTGTTCCTGTACAAGGACACACTTTTTCAAAAGGGATTTATGTATTTGATTAGAAATATTTAATTTTAATGAAACTAACTCGGTGACATTGAAAATTACTTATAACTATTGCCATAAAAACGTAGTAGCAAAACATCATGACCAAATGGAGGTTTCCTAATGTGTAGAACTAGAGCTCTGTACAGTGCAGTGGGTTACCAGAGATAAAGCTGTAGATTTAAGAGGCTGGAGGTGTGGAGGAGTTTTAGTGATGTTATGACTGTTCCATCCTTTGATTTCAACAATGCAGAGCAACTGCTTTTAAAAACCACTATGGCTGTAGAGTGCTGAGCCAAAGGAATGAACTACTGAGTGAAGAAAAAAACAAGTATTTTAGTCTAATATGTAGAGGACAAGCTTGAGCATCAACTAAAGCCAAGACACAATTACAGCAATTAAGATCAGAGTCCTCAGATGTTTTCATAGTAAACAGTATAAAATATAATGCAGGTTATATACCAGCATTCCTCACAGCTAACTGGGCAGTGTTACTGTCCTGATTTTCCTTTCTTGTGGTTTCACTGGGGTGAATCCTTCTGTCTCCAGCTCCAATACTCCTACAACACTATTTTTTCTGCTACCAGGGCCACAAACTCTTCCCTACACCAGGAATGAAATAGACCCCCATGTCTTCCTCCAAGTGCTTTGAAAACCTTTTAAGGTGCAAGTACCTTAAGCAGTTAAATTTATATTATCTGCCTTTAAGTTTTCTTTATTAGCAGAATAAGTTGTTTTTTTTTAATTTGCAAAAACTTGAGAGTGCTTTAATGTGAACACACAAATAATATTATAATGTGCATACTGGGCAAACTGTCCTAGCAATGTATGTTCATAAATGCATTTTTATGTATCAAATAAAGAATTGTGAAAGTAATTTATCGCTAAATATGTCAATAGTCAAGAGGCTGGTTTTAGAGGACACTGTCATTTAATGCTATTAATGTAATACTTAACTTTGAGGAATATTTGATTTCCCATCATTCTTTCTTTAGTCAGCTTCTGCAACCAAAGCTGTTTAAAAAATATCTCAAGTTATATGAAAGGGGAAATTCCCAAACAAAATACCTGTCAGAGAGGATTTCTGAACTTCCTTGTTTGTCTGACGGTGATTTAGTCTTGTTGATGCTGACTCAGGTGTAAATATATATATATATATATATTATAGTTCCTGGTTTCATGTGGATACTTCTATTGACCTGATTCTTCTGGTAAGGGGTTTTCATACTTTGACTCAGGAGCAATGCAAGCAATGTGACAACTACAGGAAAACACCTGTTAGTATCAGGTAAGTTGGTATTTACATTTTGTTTATGCCTTCAGCTAAGAAATCGGGAAGATTTGCCAGATGTTAAGCCTTGCAAGTTTTAAAGGCTCGTCTCACCTGAGAAACAGTCATGCCACATTTAATGGAGCACATCCTTAAAGGAGGAATATTCAGAGACCTGCTCTGAGGTGAGGAACAAATGGTGCAAGCGAATGCTCACCCTGGGCAGCTGCTGTGCTGCACGTGGAACTGCTCCATACCTGCAACGCTTCTCTTCCCATTGCCTGCTCAGCTGCTTGCCTTCTCCAGAGTGCTCTGGCCATGCAGATTGCAGGCATGTCTTTGTGGCTGAACAAAAGCTGGCAGAGCCCCAACATCTTTGCAATTCAGACTTCTTGGGTCTCTTGTGAGACTTATTTATGCTTGTGCTTCCCTTTCACCATACAAGAAAATGTCTTTTCTTGGCATTGCTGCTGGCTGATTCAGGCTGCTGTTGATACCCCAAGTGACCCTCACTAGTGGCCAACAAAGTGGCACCAGTGCCATCATTCAGACAAAAGAGCTTTTTCCCACATCAGGTTAAAAGTCTTATTTGGTATTTCATCAAGGGATGCCTGACCAGCTCAGCTATGTACTTTGTCTTCTGTTAAAATCTACATGGTTTTCCTTATTAAATGAGTTGCACTGCATAAAACAACATCAGGAAAACCCAGTAGTAGAACCATAAAGTCCTGATCCTGTCCTGTGCTCTAATTCTTGTAATTTGCATCAGCCTCAGTAAAACTGACTGAATACCCATGGATTGTCCTGGACTGGTTTCAGTGGAAGGCAGCAGGAGTTCTTGCTCCAGTTCTGTTGACACCTGTAGTTGAGTTCACTGACAACCTGGAGACCTTTAAGGTAAAAGAAGTAAAGGAGGATGATGTTGGTTTCTATTCAGATGGGTGAAAAATCCCCCCTCTTACTTGCAGATCCTTTTAAGCAATTTGTTTCCAAATGAATCTTGCTGTAGGCCAAATGTTAACACACATCACTGATAAACAAGGAAATCGGGGTATTTTTTAGCCTTACCTGGTTCCACCTCCTTATATTTCTTTATTATTGGAGGAGCTGAGCACTGAAAAGAGTCCGTATTTCTGCACTGGATGAATTCCTTCTGGTTTTTGTAATGAATTTCTTTTCCCTTGTACACCAGACAGAGTTTCACCCTTGTAGGTTACGTCTTTCCTCCTTTTCTGTGCTCTGAATCCCTGTAGGAGAGAAGTGGCAGGCTGTGTCCTGGCAGAGGACAGTGCCAGGACGTTGTGCAGCTCAGGGCAGCCTGTGTGACATTGCTGTCCTGGAGCTGTGTCAAACACACCACGGACACTTTGTAATTTGAAGGCTAAAACTGAGATCTGCCCAAGCATTCTCAAGCAAGAGCCAAGAGGTAGAAACTCAGAAGGAAAAACCAAACCAGCCTTTTAGGCAGTGTCAAGAGGTTTCTGTAAAATTTGCCACAGGCAAAACCTGACTTGTTCATTTTACAAGATGTTTGACTTTCTGGTGAAGTCATATTTCAGAGCTCTATGCCTTTGATTTTTCTTGGAAACAGTTGGGGAGACTTTACATATGATGGCTTCAGAAGGTTAAGAACCAAGCATTTCACTGCCCTGGATAAACCTGGCATTGAAAATATGTTTGTACAGCTGTCACCTTTGTCCCTTAAGCTATTCTCTTCTGTGGTCACTGGGTGTTTTTCATGTGTCTGTCAGATGACAGCCCGGGAAGGGACACACCTTGTGGGAAAAGATTCTTTAAGTCTGTGCCCTTTTGACATTGTTCTGAGTGGAGCAATGGCCAGAAAACCTTTCTGGGTTTTGTGAGTTCAAAGAGAGTTCATTGCTGAATAAAAACTCATTTTTATTGGATGGCAACTAAAATTTAAATGTGTATTAGGATTAAATAGCAAGAAGACATTTGGTTAAAAATGACAGAATTGTTATAAAAAGCATTTAGGTATGTGCAGGCTAGAAAGGGATTCAAAATTAAGTGTCTGGATTTTTCTCCACAGTTGCAAATTCAGTGCAACGACCTTCTGACTAAATAGTTTATGAAAAAAAAAACCACCTAAAAGTGGATTCTCAAGCCTGCCTTGTAAGTGATGTCAGCTTCATCTGTCAGCAGTAAAAATACAAATTCACATAGTTAAGCAGTTTGGCCATTTAGAAATAAAATCAGGACTAATCCCCAGAAGGGAACGGGCTTTGCTCATTTATATTCTCCCTCTGTTTCTCTTTGCATTTGGGGTGTCTTGCCAGAAAATGTACTTAGGATACCAATTATGTGCTTCTCTAGTGTTGCATCACCCTATCCTACATCTTGTACAAGAGGAGTTAAACACAGACCTCTTTATCTTGGGGACTTCTGCAAAGATACTCTTGAAGAAAGCAGTGCCTAGGGAAAAAATCTAGAGGTCTTGGGGCAATCCTTAGCTGTATTATCTGCTTTTCTGTTCTACTGTCCTGGTGTAAAACCATTCTGCAGTACCACTGTGTGGAAGTAGTGGTTTGGTAAAGAAAGGTGCTTAGAAAAAAGTATTTTTTTTGCTAATACATCTGCTACAAATTACATGCTGCTTTCTTTAGTTCTACTTTAATATTTTTCTACAGAATGAGAAGCAGAAGAAAAATGTGAATATTCTAGGGAAATAGGTGATGAATCTGTTTTCTTATTTGTAATTTGTTTTGGGTTTTTCCTTCTTGCTTTTCCCCATGCTACTCTTCAATGTTCTTCATCCATGGGCACAGAAACAGGAGCAGGTGAGGCAATCAAAACAGGATGTAGTGCACTTATCCTCAAGATGATTTTGGGTGGTTGAAATCACAGTTAATTGCAGCTAAGCAGTGGAGCTTTTGATACCATCAGTTTTAGGCATTCTGTATACGTTTTTACAAAAGCCAAGATCTGCGTTCTGTGTTTTTCACTAACAGAGGAGGAAATAGATATCATGGAGGGGATTAAAAGAAATCTTTCTCTTCATATGTGCTATGGTTGTTAATTTGTGAACACACCAGCTGTGATTTCTTGGAAATCTTATCTTGGTGTACCCTTTCAAAGAACAGTGAAAAGCTCAGATTAATGCAGTCTGTGTTGGCAACAAGCTGAGAAGTCCCACATGAGTTTTATGGAAAAGCTTAAAAATGGGTTGAGGGATTCTACCAAGTGAGATTTTTAGTTTGTGGTGATTTTATTTTTTTTAAAGCCTTTTGATTCTGCTAAAACCTGGTTTGGTAAATGATTCCATATAAAATTCAGGACTCATTACCATTTGAATTTTAATTTTGGTCCGTTTTGCCAGGTATATTACCTGCTGCCATTTATTTAAACAAAGATCACTTGCTTGTTTCACTTTCTTTTTGAAGAAAGCAAAGGCATTTTCTGCTGTATTGGCTGGATGAATATACATACATTTGGAATTAAGTGATACAAAGGGCTCAAATGACATTGTCCTACTGCCTCCTAAGAATTTACTTTGTGTGACTTGCTGTGTGTTGGAGGGGCTGGGAAAACAGTTTTGTCAACTGCCCTTGTCAACAGTTGACAAGAGTTGTTTCGAGTCAAGGGTTATGCAGATTAATCATGTAATCATTAGCTTTGCTCAAGGCATGTTGTTAAGGAGGGCTCAGATATCACTGGGTAAATAACTGCAGGGAAACCTGGAGCGAATAAATGTCTCTGCAGATGGAGAGAAGGTACATCGCTCACCAGATCCGGGTCAGGAGTCCTGAACAGCTTTTCATTTTTAGCCCTTGAGGGGTGTGTCCATCATCACACTCTGATGACTAAACCCTTTGGAGTGCTTCGTGGGGCTATAAATACTGGATGCACTATTTTGGTTGCAGTACCTGTGAAAGGGAACTGAAGGAAGTTCTCTGCCTTAGGAGCAATATTTCTCTCTGGAACCTGCTTTGAGGTTGCCAACACATCCCGTGCACTGTGCTACTGAACCATATCCACATGCAGGTCAATGCTGCAGAGGCAACCAAGCCTATTTTGATTTTTAAGTTGTTACTTCTAAGGCAGGTGTTAGCCAGTGAGAGTTTCTAGAAGGCTTTCACACAATCTGGAGGCTGAGTGGTTCCAACTTTTTTATTTCCAACAGAGCAGACCTGTGATGAAGAACATTATTGTTCTATTTTGTTCTATTGTTCTAATTTGTTCTATTGTATTACTGTGTGTAGTCCTACTTGCTGAAAAATACTAATTACTTTTCACAAACCTATATACAGTGTAGGTCAGCACAGTAAACAAGTCTTTTTTGGATGTCAAAGTGTCTGTACAGGTGTAAGTGTGTTAGGCAGGCATTAGAAATTAACCCTTATTAACTTCATATGCAGGGGTAGCATTTCCATAGGCACTGCGGTTTTTTTTTTTCATAGTCCTTTAATTTTGGAGTAGCTACAAGGGAAAATAACTGAAGTAGAGATGTGTCTTACTTGCTGTCATATTGTAATATTCCTACTCCCACCTTTAAATGTTGCCCATTGTATTCCTGTTCTTAACTGTTTACTAGATTTGATTGCTTATGTGGGCAGAGTCAAGCTAAAGACATGGAGGACAGACCTGGCCAATAGGGCTGGTTTTTTTTTTTTTTACTGCTCTCTTTAATGAGGTTCAATCTTCTGGGGTGAATGCTGCCAGGCTGTTCTGTGAGCCCTGAGAGGATAAACAGCTAATATTGCCAAGGAGAACAAAGGGAAACGTTCTCAGGTGCTGAGCCTTGTTCTGATGCTCTTTGCTTTGTGAAGGAGCTTCTAAAAGCCCCCAACGCAGATCCAGGTGGGCAACTTCTAAATTCAAGGCTCGTGTGCCCAGCTGCTGCTTCAAACAGATTGTGTGTGCCTTTAACAGCTTCTGGGTCCTGAAATAGAAAAAAAAAAACAGAAAAAAATTATGTTTTTGGCTTAGTAACTGTGCTGTGTTGGGTTCTTTTTGGAAGTGTTTTGTAGCAGGAGCTGTACCAACCGCAAAATGGGAAAATCATTTGAAGTCTTGTATGACAGGGATTATGTCTCTGTGTCCTGGGGACTCATATGAGGATTTGACAGTTACCCTTAAAAGAATCTGAACTATGGGACATTTGAGGAAAGAGCCAAGGGACTGGTGGGAACAGTGTTCTGGCAAGTGCAGCTGCAAAAACATGAAGCCGTTTCTCCCTAAAGGTTTGGAGGAAAATATCGGTGTTTCCTTTCACAGCAAATCTTGGGATGTGTAAATGGAAAAGAGGAAGACAAGAGAGCTTTTACTCTGCCTCAGTATTTCTGAAGGGAGTTTGTTAAAGCTTGTGAGTCATATGATGTTATCACAGATTATTTTTTCTTTGATTTCTTCTCTTCATTTCCATTCTGACAGCTTAAGTCTGGATGAGAGAATTTCTCTCTTGCTCTTAGTTTTTCTTTTGTTCTAAAGTAGCTTCAACAAAGCATTTGAAACTCTTTGTGTTCTTAATAGGTGAAAGGAAGACTTCCCTGTCATCTCTGCTGAAGGCCTGTACCTCAGGATTCCAAGAAGAGATATTTCTGTGCTATTATTATCTTTTGGCTTCATGGTGCTCTCTTCTCTTCCCTGTGGCTTTTTGGAGAGATATTTTTGTGAAAATGCAGCTCCTTGCTGTCAAGTTATGAGCAGGGCAAGACTGAAAATTACTAATACAGGTATGTGCAGTAAGAAAGGGATAGAGATTAGCCCCCACCTAAGGGACACGCACACAAACCAAAGCCAAAGTTTCAGAGAAATTAATGTCTTCACTTGAGTGTCATAAGGTTTCCTTTGGCCCTAACCTTTCTGAGTAACAAAATGAAGGCAGTTTTCAGTTCTGGTCTCTACAGAAATCCATCCCTAGAGGAGGGAAGAACATGAAAAACACAACTGTGCTTTTAAATTATAGTTTTCTGAGATAAAGTGCCATTGTCACTAACCACATTCAACACCACTATTAGCTGGAAACATGGAGGTAAAAACAAAACCAAGGGAAAGCATTATGTCTTTTGGCCCTCAGACCACACAATTAGTGAAATGGTTGGTTTGGGCATTTTAAAGCTAGGAATTAAGAAATGATTGGAGTGTTGGTAACTTTCCATAATACCAAATTCACAGGGGCTGGTGTTGGTGAGTAAGATGGAGCCTGTCATTTTCAGAGGTCTATTGAGAGTGTGGGGATGAGCTCTGGTGCTTTTTATCCCACTCTCTGCTAACAATATTCACTTTCACAAAATCAAATGGGATGTAGTGAGTTCTGTACTTTCTGATCAGGTGAGGCTGCAGACTTGGGCAGCAGAGATCATGAGATTTGTTATAAAATGTGTTTTTTGTGCTGTGGTTTTATGTTTTACCCCTTAAATCAGATTTCTACATATTGCAAATGATGTGCAGCCAAGATCAGAAAATTTCATCTGGAAAGGGGTTTTACCTGTTAAAAACAGACAATAAAAACCCCCTTACTTTCTCTCTTTTGCATGACCTAGGACATCATACCTCCAGAATCCATTCCAGTTCCCAGAGTCTTCTCTATGAACTAAAAGGAAAGACTTACCCTCGCTGTTACAGCCGAGCAGATGTTGGGTGAGGCAACATTTAATGTCCATCATGTTGGGCAATAGTATTATCTAGTTTATGCCTTTCATGTAATAAGACCAGTTTTTGCTGAGAAGAATAGAGTTATTTCATGAGCTACTGGCTTGGGTGGCAGACCTGCCCTGGCAGTTCACTTGCTTCTCGTCCCCTCATTTCAGCAGCCGTTCACGTGGTGTTGTTCTGTAGTGTTGATCTCTCCCAGACTGTTGAAACCACCACAAAAACTGTATGTGTTTCTTTAAAAAAAAACCCAAACAAAACTAAGAAACAAAACAAACACTTGATCTTTTTACTGATCTGCTTTGCAGCACAGCTGGAGTTGTTCTGGTATTAGTTTACTGCCACACATGGACACAACAGATGACCCAGCTCAAACTGACTTTCCTGCTAATGTGTCATGAAACTACTGGGGGTTCATGGTATTGTTTCAGTTTCCGTTTTTCACAGAAGATTCTTACTGTATTTTCATTCAGTCACTGGAAAACTATCTCCAGAGCTGCTGGGGAATCAAAATGTTGCTCCTTTAATATTGAATAAATATTTAAGGGAATTAGATCACCCATCAGGGTGGATTCTGAGAAAAGCTCAGCTGCTAGTAGTGAATGCCGTTTCATTTCTTGTGTCACTGGATATGTTGTAGCTGTATTATATTGTCAGGCAGGGACAGTTTCTGTTGTGGAAGATGGTTTATTATGGCATAGAGAGACCTAATTAACAGAGGCCAGATTAACCCCTGTTCTGGAGGGCCCTTGTCAAGGCCGCTTTGGAAATACTAATGAAGGCTTAACTCCTTATTCTCTGCAGACTAGTTTTTCCAAGATCCTTCTATAGAAAATGAAGTTGTTTTGGGGGTTTCAGATTAACTAAATTCTTGTATGCCACAATTTATTTTGTCATGGTGTTCTTCATACACAGATACTTTATACTGGCTGTGCCTCCCAGTTGACTTGTCTTTGCTGGCCTGAATATGCAGATCTGTAAAATAGAAGGTATTAGCAAAAGTTCGTTTGAAAACATGGATTGAGTTGTACTCCTCCAAAGGTGTGAACTAGGAGTACCTGGGCTGAAGCTCTTGCAGTGTTGAGGCAGACACAGAGTGCAGAACTCAGGCTGCAGCTTCTGCCTGGTATCATACTTTAGTTTCCTGTTGAGCTGGAATGATGAATGCTCTTATTGCTGTGATCCTTTTGTTATCAAAGCATTTGTGTAGGTAGTCTTTGATGAGAAGCTGATAGGGAGGTAGAATAGCAAATAGCTCTAGGTGCACAAGCAAAAATACCTTTTGTTTTCAGAGTCTCTAAAAGCCATGTCTTGTCTTTTTTGTGACTGTATTTTTTACTTCAAGAGCGCTGTGAAGAGGCTTAATGTCTTTCTGCAAGACCTCTGTTGTACAGTCATAGAGTTGTTCTCTTCCTATCTTTTCCCTTGGCATTAGAGAACAGCCTCTTGCTGTTTGTGGAGGCACTAATCAGGGGGTTACATTAGTACAGCATTTCTTTATATATAGTGAGAATGTGTCACGATGTGTGTTCTGTTTCACCACAGAGAGCATCGCAGAGTGAATATCTGCTTAAAATGCAACTAAGGACTACAAAGCCTGAAAGAGCAACTGCCTGGGGAAACAAAGTTTACTTTGAAAAGGAGCAAAGAGAGAACATTGTGAGTGGTGTGTTCAAAGTGCCTTATTTGAAAAAAAGGCAACAAACTTCAGTACTGTTGAACACCTGCCCAGCAGAAGTCCTGTTCGTAATGATTTGGGACTTCAGCAGGCACTTGGTAGCGTATTGTCTTAGGTCTCCAGTACTTTAGGAGTGTTTAGCTTCTGATTTAGGCCATAAATGTATGCAAACTGCTATTGGTACTTTACAAACCGTGGTCTAACCTTTTAAAGGATCATTATTCCCTGATACATGAACCAGATATAACAACCCTTAATTTTGTGCTGTGTTTACATTTTCAATGGAATAAGTGTTACCATCCTTATCCACTTTCTCTCTCTCTTTGCCTCCCTTTTCTGCCCTGAAACAAACTGCTTGCTTGTGCTTTATTGTACTGACACCCTCTTCCTTCCAAAGCAATTTTTTCCTCAACAAACTTTATGTACTTAATGGTGGTAATAAGAAATAATGTAGCAAAAATACATGGCTTGTGACTCTCTGAGACTATCAGCCATTTTTCTTGAAGGTTACTGGAAGGGAAAATCCAATTCCGTTTTCTGGATTCTGCCCTGTGTTAGCGCTGACAATGTCTCGATTATAACATGGTAGGAAGCATGAACTTCTTAGAAACTACTGTTTCCTCAGCTCTGAACCTTTCTGGGTCATGTTATAGGTGTGTTTAGTAAGAGAGAGAGCTGGGAAAAAGCTTGTAACCTGCTTTTCTGACTAAAGTCTACTTTAGTGATCTCTGCATAGACACAGAGTGAAGTTTATGGAACACTTTTCTGCATCTTCACAGTCTGTTTCTTTTTCAGCAGACATTTTTTTAGTGCCTTTTAACTTCTTTCATAAATTATCAATTCATTTCTTCAGTTAGGATAGCTGTGTATTTTGTGTTATTTTATTTTCTGTGTAGAGTCACACACCTTACTAAGCTATTTTTATTCATTTAGGGAAGCTGACAATAAAGGAAGATGAAAATACTAAAAATAAAAGAATTCTGGAAAGCTTTTACGTTTGGTTTAACTGCATTAACTTATATCTATTTGTCCCACATATTTGATGGCTTGATGTGGAATTTTATGCAATTTATATTTACTTTCAGCTGCCAACACCTTTAATTAATTTTTCGAGATCTGAAAAAATAGTATAGCAAAGAAAGAAGAAAATAAAAGGTTACAATCATAGATGAATAAAAGGATGTAAGTTTGGAAGGTCATTTATTTGAAACAGGAATCATCTCCAGGTATGTTTAAATTGCCCCTCGTTACTTTTTTCTCTTGCTTCATTACATGTTTTGTTTTCTTCAGTATTTTTTTCTATTACTTTAGAAAGTATCTTGAATTAGTTATGAAACCTGTTCTTTAGGAAAAGCCTTTGTACTTAGCTCTCAGCTCTCTGTAAGTGTTTCTAGGAACAATGCTAATGGTTTGGCTGAATTAATGCCTTAGAACTTCCCTTAGAGCAGCTCAGCCCCTGTGACATTGAACAGTCGCTGCTGCTGTGCTGCATAGCAGGGCATGGCAAGGCCGTGTTTAAATGCAGGAGTGTGGAGAAAACAAGCCTTGGAGCAGAGCTGAGAGCACAGGATTAATGAGCTGGAAGGTTTGCAGGGCCGAGCTGTGCCAGCAGCCCTTCTCCTCCCTGCTGCACCGTGACGTTTCCATCCGCTCCGCTTCACTGGCACATGCTGAACACCTAAACATGGCCCATCACACCCCTCCTGCTATCCCAGGATTGTTTCCACCACAAATTACAGGGTCCTGACTGACCAAGAAGGGCAGGGCTTGGTCTCTTGTACCTTTTTATGGCATGGCAAATAGCTATGCAATCATCCTCCTGCAGTAACAGTGCAAGAATACAAATTACAGGCCAACCCAGGCTGCTGGTGTCTCGAGGCAATTGGGTGTTTGTGTCCGCTTCACTCTCTGCTTGTTGTTTCATGAAAGGCAGATGGACATAAAGCGAATGTCCAAGGGTCAGAGAGGTCCTGTGTAGGTGTAAGGTGCATTTAGTATGTATTGGGGAAGTTACTGGTGAAATAAACTGCTTGAGAGTAAGCCATTAGTCATGTGTAGTTGTACGGTGGTTCCAAGATTGTAGAAAGCTCCTTCTCTGATTTCAGCTGCAGATGACTATGGGGAAGTAGGCAGTAATAAACGGAAGTGAAATTGAGTCAGAGGAGTCATCCATGGGCCAAAAAACTGTGTATCTGCTTTCTGATCCAGTGTGGATGCCAAAGTACCACTTAAAGTCTGTCAGTAGTTACTGCAGAGCTAGAAAGAGAGGATCACAGATTCATGGGGGAAAGTGTTGAGATCTGTTTGGTAACAGTGAGACTTTAAAAAATCCAAATCTGACTCAAAAAACTAAATGTAATACCCCCCCTTAAAGGCAACTGCTTTTTCAGATGGTATTAGTTGTCATGATCTTTCAATATATGGTGTAATAACAACTGTACATGTCTAGATAATAATTAACTGCACACACACTCTGTAGGAAGGACAAATTTCACTCTCTTGCCCTAAGGTTACTTGGAATGAGGTGTTTTTCCTCTGTCACCCAAGGGGAAAAGAGAAGGCCCGCCTTCAGTTCAAGGCCTTGGGAAAATCAGTGTGTGTGAAGGCGAGGTAAAGTAACCAGCACCAGTCTGATTTCCCTGTGAACAGTGGAAGATTCCAGCCCAAGGTACTGGCAGGGATGACACTCATTTTGAAGTCTGAAGCATCATAACCCAAAGAATTGCTTGAAAAGAAAAAGTGTTGTTTTGGAACAAAGGAAAAGTATTTCAAATGACTCTCCTTTGAATCTCCTGGTGAGTTCCATCTCCTGTCATAAGACTACAAGCTGTTACAAAATGTACTATTTATTTTTAGGATTACCACAGCACAAAAGTTTAAAGCATTAAAACTTTCTTACATGGGCTTACATTCTGTGGAGAAAAACAAAATCTCTCCTCCAGTTTGTGAATAAGACTTTGATTTCAAGAACAGATGAGCAAATAGCAATATTTGGAAAGTGGGCATTGAGTGTGGGGTTACTTGTAGTTTTATTAAACTATATATTAGAGATGTACATTGTCTTTTCAGTTGCATATTCTAATCTTCCTATATTGTAATGGATTTGAGCACACAAAACAATGGCATTCTGCCCATTTCTCGTGTGAAGCCTTGGAAGGCAGAAAGCACAACTCCTATGCTGTAAAGTATCAGTGTGTGAAACATTATCCAAAACAATTGCAATTAGAAGCTACTAACTCACCCCTATATTTAAAATCTCTGAGAATTGGAGAGCAAGAAAAAATGATAGATAATGTAAACACAACTGAGAAAAACAAAGCGATTTACTGCTAGCATTTCGTAAAAATGTTTAAATCCTCCATCTGTTTTTCCTCTTCTCAAAGGTATAAAAATAGATCTATTAACTTATAAGCTGTGCATACAGGATTGATTTAGATCAGAATCTTTTGTGAAGCTTTCATTGTTTTTTGTCTCTGTCTCCTTCTGGCAGGGGGCGTGGGGATTGTGTGGAGAAAGCTATTGGTGTTGTTTAGAAGCACATTTAATTCTGCTCTTTGCTATTCTTTCTTGCTTGCTTATGTATCAACTTTCTAAAAGCCTCAATTTATCACATTTGCTAAATCACTAATATATGGCAGCTTCAGAGGCTTGAATAATATTGACGATATGGAATAAGGGAAGAATGCTTTACCAGGCAGGGGTGTGAGGTTTTTTTGGGTGACTGTAAGGCTAGAAGATACTGCCAGCTGAAAACTGAGAAGCTCTCAGTAAATGCAGTCATGAGCTGTGCTGAGGAACTTCTCTTGATAAACACCAGCATTTTTTAACATCTTGAACAGCTACTAAAATGGACCATTATCTTCCTGCTTCTTTTTAATTTTTTGATTAAATTATAGCAGATGCCGTGTAATGTAGAGCCATCACATGCTACAGAGTGCTGGAGACTTTTAGTCAGTGAAATTTAACAGCATTAATGAGCTGCCCTTAAAGAAATTTGCTTGACTCTTTTTTTGATTGTAGCTCAGAACCCTTTAGTGAGACAAGAACCAGTTCATTAGTGCTGAACTGAACTTTGGTGTTTACTGAGTAATACTCTATATAAGGACTTCTTACCTTGATGTCCACAAATAGAGATGTCAGAGTGTGGGGAAATCTCTGCAGAAAGCTCCTTGGTGCTGTCTGACTCCTGATGTTGGTGCATTTTCCGGTGCTGCAGGAATCTGACAACGATGCTGTGCTCTACCACGGCTGCTCTGTGCATCTCTGAGCTGTGGGGCAGCAGGAGCCAGAATGCTTTGTCAGTGTCTGAGGAGGAGAATTTACAGTGGGGAGATAAATGAAATTAGAAAACTGTGTTTTCTCCAGTGTCTCTGGGATGTTCAGGTGTGCTGTTTTCCTAACCTAAGTATTTCTTGTGCTTTTTTTTAAAGATCAGTTTTTAAATTTATTTTTAAAAACTGGATTCTGCTAATTGTGGGTTTCTACTGTTTCTGTAGGATTTTTTTTTCCAGCCAAAATATCCGTAAAATGTATCTCTCCAAAGAAATGCACAAAACAATTGAGATGATGAAGGAAACTGCTAGTGTTCTTTTAATTGAGGTCACTGATCTCTGCAGTTTCAGTTCTAGCAGGAGATCCACATCTGAGATAATGTCTGCATTCCAGAGACTGTTTCCGTACACTGTCAAACTTGGGAAGTTTGGGTCCAAATTACTAAATAGACTCATGTAAGCAGTTAGATGAGTGGTTGCAGTCAGAACCATGACAGTTACCAAATTAGTCCTGTTTTCCTTTGAAAAAAGAGGAAGAAAAAAGATCTGGTGTTAGATTGCATGACGGAACTCAGATGTTCTCAAGCCCCACAAATGGAACATGACTGTAAATGTAAATTCAAACTCTGTTAATGAGCTCAATCCCCAGGAGAAACAGGAAGGCTTTGTGGATCATTTATGCTGCATCCATCACTGGTGCCATTGCTGTCTCTTCCTATTTGTTTTACAAAGAAATCCGCTCAAGAGAGCGAGCTGGAAAAGGAATTTGAGGCAATGATTGGCACCATGGGGGGGAAATCTTTACAAAAAGAGGTCCCCTTGTCCCTCTGTCCCTCTTTGAGTCCTTACTTCAAAACCAACAAGCTTTGTGCTCCTTTTAGATGACAAAACATGTAATGTAGCCTGTGCTGAGCTTAACAAGACACACAGGATGACTGAATTGCTATTCTTGCAACAGACATGCTTCACGAAACTTCAGGGAGAGATGTTTTCTTATCTGTCATAAAATCCAGCAATTTAAAATAGCTATCAAAACTCTTAATCCTTCTAGGAAGCAGTTTGGCAAGAACTGTGGTTTCCATTTAAGAAAAAAAAAGGCAGTTTGGCCTAAAGTAATGGAGCAACAGTTTCAGTAGTAGAATACAACCGCCAAGAGTGTTTTCTTTCTAGTCTATATACAGGTTTAAAATGTAAAGCAACACCAGCTTTACTTGGCATACTTGTATTTTTTATGTAAATCAGATTTTTTTTTTCCTTCCTATCATGAAGGCTACGGGATTGTTTCCAAACAGGCTGATGCTTCTAAGAGTCAGGCGCCTTATAAAGGACAAACAAGGGACTAAATTTTGCTTTTGCTTATGCTGGGTTCATGCCAGAATAACTCAACTGATATTACTGGAGTTATTTACCCTTGTCCAAATCCAGAGTAATAGAATTAACTGAACTCTCCCTTGTCTTGGTGTGAGGAGAAAGAATAGGTAAGAAATGTAATTCTGTCAGGTATTTCTTTTGCTAATTTAGGCAATACTGATACTGCTCTTACTTGCTGACTTTGCTGTGTCTTTAGCTGTAGTTGTCCTCCTGAATTTGTGTTGTAGCTCCTTGTGAATATCACGACCTCAGAGTTTAAGGACAGACTCTATAAAAGGGAGTTGATATAGGTGAGATTATTCTACATTGTGGGAGACCACCGTTAATGAACAAAATGAGTAAATCCATTTAATCACATAACTTGTGACAGTCACCTGCTCACTGTTTGCTCACATCCATTTTTTTGACAGCCTGATCCTGAGCAGAGGAGGCTTTTCTTCAGCATGTGTATCTTCATCCTGAAACTTGGTCTAGGAATTTCACAGCAGTTTAAATCGTGGTATAGGTATTTCCAGCTTGTGACTATTTTGTAGGCTGGCATTCCCTATTTTATGGCCCCTGGAAGCAGGATCCCAGCTGAATGCCCACTGCAATTGCTGTGGCACAATGTCGCTTCTGCTCTCAGCCCACTTCTACAATAGAACCTGGGTGCGAATAAACAAAATTAAATTGTAGAGTCATGGAGCGAAAGAACTCCTTACTGTGGGAAGGGTGCTTTGGTCATGGGAATCCTTCCTTATCCTGCAGTTTACAGCCATTTTGAAGTGCACTGAGAAGGGGATTGGAATTGGAATAGGAGTAGTAAGATTGGTAGGGAGATCCAGTCCAACCTCCCAGCTGAAGCAGGACCATCCTCAAGTATGTAGGATGTGGGGAAAAATCTATTTCCCATTCCTGAGTTTGTGTGGGAAGCATACATAAACTTGGATGTTTTGTTAGAATGATGACATCAGCTTCTATCCTGTTCCCCCTGCTGCATTTTATCTCTTCTTTAAACTGTTACTTTTCTTGACAAAAAAATCAAAGAAAATTTTTAATTACAGCTGTCCAGATTGCTGTAATTTTTTCATTTCAGCAGTAGTAGAAACTGTTAGTGAGAGGGGCTGTTGGACTGGACTTTTATGTTATTTTTTTATTTACAATGTTCTCAAACTGCACTTAAGGAAGCATGAATTTTAATTGAAATGTAAATAATAAAAGTAGCAGCACCAAAAAAAAGGGTCACATATAATTATGTAAATAGCAGAAGTTGTAGAAAACTTTGAAAATTACTCTATGATGTCCTGTATACTTTAACAACTCTTGGCATTTTTCCAGTTCCAAGCTGACTATGAAATTCAGTCAACATAGTTTAGAAAAAAACGTGCTACATATTCAATATCTGTAAGGAATCCAAGCTGACAATGTACATTTGCCTAGGTCAATAACTTTTACAAATAATTTCAGTACAGTGGTTCTGGAATTAACTTTCTAATAATTGTACCACTGCCTGGGCAACTGGAAAAATTGACTGATATGTTTACACTCAGTGGAATACGTTTAAGAAGCAGAGCTACAGAAACAAAATTTGTCATTTCAAAGTTTTAGTTGGATCATGGACAGATTTAGAAGCCCAGGCCTGTTTAATGTCAGAGCTACCCCAGGACAGAAACCATCCAGCCCTCCCAAGACATCAAACAGCATCAGTAGGAATGAGCAACCCAATAACTTTTGCTGAAGGTGCTGCATGGGCTTGGAAGAGTCATCAAAGCTCTCACATGAGAATTTTCTTTGCAGCAATGAACTTGTCTATCACCACAGGCTGAGCTTGTTTATTTATTAAAACTGGATGTGAAAGTACATGCAAAGAGACCTCACCATCACACAAAGAAAGTTCCTTAACTACATCCATGCTCAACTTGAATAATCAAAGCTGTCATCAACCTTGCTGGCCCTCTTCACTAAAATGATTTCTATCTAAAGCTGAAACACATCAGTAGGCAGCAGTATCAGGGCAGGAGCAAGTTTGTGGGTGTTGAAAACAGATGCAGCCTGCAAAAATGTTTTAATAATATGTTTTTAGTTTTGCATGGGAGCTGGCTGTGGCTTTGGGCTGTATCTTGGGAGCGAGGAGGAGAGCCCCAGGCTCCCACCCACACTTGTTTATCACAAACCCCTTTGACATTCTCCCCAGGGGAGGAAAAAAAGGATATTTTCTGTGGGGCTGAGGCAGAACTGTAAGTAGCATCTCAAAGCCATGATGCAGGTGAGGGGCTTTGCTAAGACACACTGAAGAGTTTTTTTGCCAGATCTCCATTGTGGCTGTATCTGTACAGATCAACAGTAATGAGGGAGAGAAAGGAGACGATGTTCTCAGAATATTCAAGAGCTCCTTTGCACTGTAAATGTAAGATTTCAATGCATTTTCATGGATACCAAAAGATCATCAAAAGGAGCTGAGGAAGGCAGGCAAGACACTGCAGGGATTTCTCATGGCTCAAACCTCACACCCAGATGGGAGCAGCATCCGTGGGGCCAGGCAAGCAGAGATATAGTTTTGTATATCATATCCTTACCTTTGCAGCTTCTAAAGGTTTCTGGATATGTAACAGATAATACGTTTTTAATCCTAGTGACACTGCCAAGAGTATCTAAACACCAATGATTTTGTTTGGAAACGAATCCTATCCACAGTTCTTGCTATCTTTTCGTTTCTGATGCTCTAATTTGATGGATTTTATAGGATGCCATCAAATAAAGGATGTCAAAAAACATTTAAAAATACATAGTGCTGAGGCTGTTTCACAGCACTTAGATTTTTGTGCCTTGGCTTGGATTAGAAGGTATCAATTTCAGTTGTATCTTGAAAATGTCAATGTGTATCTCCCATCTCAGATTTGCTGCTCGATGGTTTTTTTATTTAAAAATCTAAACAGAAAGAACAGGGGTTTTTTTCTCCCAGGAGTTGTCTTGGAAAAATTAATAACAAATGTGCTTTTAGCTGGAAGCAGATGCTTAATGGGGTAGGATGAGTAACTCTAGAACAGTGTGATATAATCAGCTGTGCTGAGCATTTAGATTTCCTGTGTGGATCAGATGTAGCCCAATGCTGTCCAGTCCAGTGGCCTGTGCATAGGCTGCCAATCAAGACTGAAAAGAGATGATATGTTTGTTCCTAAGCAGGATTACAGTTCAGATCCCAGGCTTGATGGGTGTGTGTATGACAGCAGGAAAATGCTTTAATAGAGAGTATTTCACAAATGGTACCATTTACTGGTACCCTGTCATTTGGGAAACTTTAGAGTAAGGGAACCTTGTGTGTGCCTGGAGTTAATTTTGTGTATTCTGTGCTTTGATTATGAACTAAGCTCTCAAGTGCCATATTAAGAGTCCATGACAAGGCAAATCAGCTGCCAGCGCTAGGGGCTTTTTACAACACCAGAGCTTCTACTTAGGATTCATATTCCATCCTTAGGATAAAAGAAGTCACACTCTTAACTGACTTAGAGCTGTACAGTCAATTCCACGCCCCTCAAGCATTTGCAGTGGCTGGAACTAACATATCAGAATATCAGTTGAAGGTAATAGAAGTTTTGGATGAAAAAGGAGCTTTATGGATCACAAGATTAGGTTGAAAGATTAAAGATGTTTAAAGGCTTCTGTCCAAGATCCCTAAATTCATGGCAAATATAAATGGAAATGTCTTCAAGACTTAATGAATTATAAATAAGAAACAGCTTATTTGTTAAATGTAAGTGCTCCTGGGTGCTGATACTCAAGCTAATGCTACAAAATGGATGTTATAAGTGCAGTAAAACTATGAATATCATTTGTAAGCCACTTCTGCTGGGGGAAAAGGTGTAGTCAGACTGTGAAAGATGGGAAATTTTATAATGGCAGTGTGAGTTGAAAAGTTGGGAAACAGCGAACAAGTTAACAAAAATAAATAGCTGCTCTGGTGTTGAGCTCAGTTCTCAGAACCGCGACCAACGCAGTCCTGGGAGCTCAGAGGCTGGCAGGGAGTCAAATATTTTTTCCTTCTCCAGCCCCAGTAGTCCTGACATTGCTCTTTGGGGAAGAAGTGCTTTTTCACTTTGAACATATGGCATTATCTTGAGCTAACTGGCTGCTTGATGAATATTTCAAAAAAGGACAAGCCTTGTATTGAAGAAGGCCAAGAATGCAACTTCATTTCCTCTTCCAAAGTTTAATCTAAAAAAATTATTGGCTTTTTTTTTTTTTTTTGGTACAGATTTAATTTGGAACACATATGTATGACATATGTAATGTCATCAAATAGTTACCTGATGCTTCTCAAAGCAGTGGGAATGAAATAACCCAAACCAGTAACTCATGGTACATATGGGTCAGGAACTGACTGGTTTGAATTTGTATCCAGGGCTGGTTGGTTTCAGTTTTGCAATGGCAGCATCTGTTAAGAGAAGCAGCAGCGTAGTGGCTTCAAAGTGGAGGCTTAGATTTTAAGAGTATTCCCATCACTGTTATGTACAGTGTATAATATAAGCATTTGAAACCTTAAGACACAGCTGTGTGTATTTTAAATACTCTTTCAAACCAGGAGACTTTCCTGTGTCCCTGGGTGGGCACCGCGGTGTCAACATCCCATTCTGAAAGAGCACAGAGCAGTCTCCGAGTGCAAACCATTGCTGCTTTCTCATCTGATAAATGAGTTAAATAATCTGGTGAGCCCCGAGTTCTGGTGAAGGGATCTGTGTGCTGTTGTGGGGATGCCTTTGAAATGTCACTTGCAGAAAAAACAGCAGCACCTTAAATGGCTTGACATTTGCATACTACAAATGGCATATGGTAAGTAGGTGGATTTGTGAGTTCAGCATTCACTGTAGAAAGTTTTGTGTAAACAGTAAGTAGTCAGCGTGCTCTGTGGTACTGAAGGTAGAGACAATAGGACAGCTCTGCAAGTAAGAATTCTGCCTCTAAATACCATTTTCAGGTCATTTATTGATCTGTTTATTTCACAAAATGCTCAACTGTGCACATTATGTCAACTTTAAATAACTTGGGGCTGATTTTACTTGAAAATGGGGAGTAACTTTGTTGATGTCTGGGGGGTTAACAGTGTAAACAAAACAGTTTCTGCTCCTATCATTTGGGTAGTTGGTTTGGGCTTTTTAAATTTTCATTTATGGTGGTTAAATGCAATTTAAGAACAACAGATTGCAAAGATAATGACACCAGCACTAAAATTAGGTTATCGTGGACCTGCTGCTCATTACCCAAGCGCTCAGGCTGGAGCAAGGGCTCAAAGAGGAGAGCTTTAGTAGATGGACTCATTAAAACTGGTAACTGAGCTCTGCTCCTCACCATGTATTCACCAACCCACTTCAGCATTAGGTGAAAACAAATCCACTTCTCTTTGTGTACCAGGCTTTGCACAGCAGGTCTGTGTCTGGTCTGGCTGCTTTGATTGTGACCTCTGTCAAAGGGCTGGGGTGAATGTCATGGGACAGTTCTTTTTTCAATCACTTTAGGAAAATCCATGTAAGAAAGGTGATGTAGGGAACAAACTTGTTGGACTGTCATAGAGAATCTACTGATTTTTCCACTTAATTTTCATAGCAAGTAGCCCTGCACCCAAGACTTCTGTAAAATTCACTGTGTTTACTTGGTATCTTTAATTTTATTCAAAATCACATGAAGAAAAGAAAAACTATCCTTTTTTTTTTTTCTTGCAGTGCATCCTTTTAGGACCAGACATTTTCACTTTTTTGTTTACACAGTGCTATGAGCTCTTTGTTTTATTTTTAATGTAATGATAAGCCGAAGTGCCGCTTACAGAATCACAGGTCCAGATATCTAAAATACAATCATCCATCAAAAACCCTCAGTGGGACAATTACAGCCCCCACATCCTCCCACAGCAAACCACGATTGTAGGAGAAGAATTTTTGAGGGCTGCAGCTGAGATTAGACAATGTGAAATACTCTTGCTTCAGCCTTCGTGAAATCACCTGCTCTGAGTCTTAGTGATAAGATTATTGGAGTGTGTTTTTTACATTAGTACCAGCTTTACATATTTTGCAATTTATTTCAGCACCTGTCTTAATGATGTCTGTTTAAGTTAGATGTGAATCTATCTCTTAGGTAGTTTTCCTGTTCTGTACCAAGCAAACAGAGCTTAAAATAGTCCTTCAACATAAAATACAATGCACATCCAATACCTCCTCTTCACCATTGAGTGCCCTCAGCATTGTTTTTCTACCCAACTTGTGCTTTCATTCTTTCCCAATATCCTCCTTGCTTCCTGAAAGACAAGAAGACCCCAAATGATTTTCTATGTTCTCCCTTCTATTTCAACAACTCACTCTAAAATCTAATTTTCAGGAGATACACATCTGATTGTCACTTAGATGCAAGTCAAGGCTTACTTTGACTTATATTAAAAATAAAACAAAGCACTCATAAAACTGTGGTAAATGAGGTCTAAGATGTTACTCTGGCTTAAACAAAGAGTGTTGTGCCCTGCACAGACTGCAGAACCCCGAGGTGCCGGAAAAGATCCTCAGCAAGGAGTGGTCAGGTCCAGAATCTTGCTGTGCCACGCACAGAGCAGTCAGAGCAGTGCTGCTTCTGTGCGTGTCCCTTACAGGAAATGGTTCATGGGGAGCCTGAGCTCTGAGTCAGTTTTTGTTGTTAGTTTAGAAATGCCTTTGCAAAGGTTTCTATAAGAAGGTAACAGTTATTGCTTGGGGACAATAATATTACTGATGACAGAATGACAGAATCCAGCAGGCCCATCAGTGAGAAAATGCATGTATTTATTCCTTTGTGTCTTCAAGTACATCAGGTGAAAATCTGAGCTATAGATCTATCACGTGGAAAACCATATGGCAGCATCCATGCTTGGACAGGCACTAAATTAATTTCTCAGCAAGCTTGTCCTTGTTGACTGCAGGATTTTGGGGATTATAACAGGAATGTGGACAAGGCTGTCGTGTCTTTCAGGATTTTTAGCATGATGTAAGTATGAGCACAGGTGGGCACTGAGACATTCTGTGCTTCATTTCTCATCAGGTGTCAGCCATTTCACTCCCATGATTAAAAATGAATATCAGTGATGATGGAGCACCCTCCCCTATGGCCCATTTGTCAAATGGAGGTGCAGTTACATCTGAGAATGTGGCTCTTGGTGTAAGGGATGCTTTGGCACTTTTTCCTAGCCCCAAGGTAAAGTATGTCTAATCCTTGCCTGCTGACACGGGTTTTTCATTTCTCTTCAGAGCTGCACTGCTGCATCTCTGACGTGGACAGAACTTTTGTTGTTGCTGCTATTGTATTGAAGAAACTAAGGGACAGAGAATAACGTTATTCTCTTGTGAAAGTGGATGCCTGAATGAACAGAGAAGTCTCTGCATGGGGTAGTGACATGTAGCAAACAATGCTGACTAATATTGTCTTTTAATTTTTTCTTTTCCTCTTTCCTTTTTTTTTAAAAAATTTTTTTAAAGGAGAGTATGGATGCTGCTTTAGCTCATTTGATTTTTACTATAAATTACTGTTTGTAATGTAATCACTCATATCCTCTGTGTTCTGAGTCCAAGTTTTCATTTATAAAGCATGATTGTATAAAACAACAGAGAGAATAATTTAACCTGCACAGCATGGATAATTTCCATGTTGTGCTATAAAAAACAAAGCAAATTCCCAGTTTGCTTGTGACTCAGGTGCAGTCTCCAGACTGACTTTTGAGCATCCTCCAATTTGGCTGCAAGAAGATGGCTTTTTATTTTTTAATCTATCATTCTCTAATTTTTGTAAAGGTAACTTGAAACATGGTTTTGGGAATTAGGAGCAAAGATATTCTCCCCTGAGAAGCTCATTCTCCAAGCTTGGTATTACCCAATACTGCTTAGCTCTTGTCTGGCAAGGATCAGTGGGTGGAGGAAGGGAATAGGTCTTATTTTGAGATTTTAAGAGGAGCTGAATTTTATATTAACTTCACAGTTTATTTGTTTTTATTTCTGTCCAATAAAAAGCTGCTTTTCCATGGGAGCCTGAGGAGAGCTCACTCAAGATGAAAGGAAGTGGAATGTGTCTGAGAGAGTGGCCAAATTTTGATGGCTTTTTTTTGCTGATGGTATGAGCAGTTAAATCTTTCTCAAAGGCGGTGTTGCTTTCCGCTTACTGTATCAGTTGTACAACTCTTTTCCATCCTTTGTGAATGATCATACTTGATCATCTACTAAAACCTGTTTGTTTAATTATCCTCTTTTGAGGCTGAGTCACTGTTCTATGAAGTTTGAATAATCATGTGCATCTTTGGGGTTCCCCTGGTACTTTCAGGTTGGCTTTGATCATCACCTTAGCACATTGGATTAAATTCCCTTTCTGTGCTGCTTAGTGACACCAAGGGGATGCAGCAGCCTTGTATTCATGCTTCATTATATATACAAGCATTTAACACTGTTGGATGACTTGGTGGACCCATGGTGGTGTTTTTCTCATTAAAATCATCACTTGACTCTGTGTGCTTGAGGCACATTGTGTCCCAAGTTCATTTTAGTGTTCTAAAACAGAAAACATGGGGTACACAGTGTTTCATATTTGTTTCAGTGATCTGAAATGTGAAACATGGAGAGGACCAGGCATTAGCACAGTCCAGCTCATGCTGATGGGAATTACAAAACCGAGAGTGTTGGGCTTCTGAAATACGTTTCTAATGAATATTAGTGTGGCTTCTCACCCATTAACACCTCTTGGCCTGTGCTGAGTCCTAGACTGCTACAGCTGATCAGCTCTGGTGCCTGATCTCAATGGCTCACACAAAAAAGCTCCTTTCAGTGAAATGCTGGAAACTCTAGGCTCTGAATCCCTCCATTGATAGCTCAGGCTGTGGCAAAGGAACACACAGAAGGATGTTAACTTAAAATCTTTACCATTCAGATTATCTCAGCCTGCCTCCAAGAGATAATGCCACATTATAAATGAAGTGTGTTAGTTGCCATTCTGACCTTAGAAGGTGTGAGCAGAATTATTATTTTCATCTTTGTAGCAATTTAAGCCTCACTCAAGATGTGTTCCATATTGTGGGGAAGGAGTATGCACTTTGTGTGAAGATATGATTTCTGCAGTAATTTGATTGTTTGATCAATTTTTGTGTTTAGAGGCACCATTCCAGTATTTAAGCGCAGAAATCTTACAGCAGTAGGGGAGATAGTAGTACTATTTCGTATGCTGTCCTCTTTAAATTCATACTTGTGCCCATTTCACACAGTTGAGCTTCTCTCCATGTTTTACAGTCATCCATTCTTACTTGACTTGAATAAGAAAGCAATGTAGCTGTAAAGAGATGTTTATTATTATTTATCACTGAATGGACTGATAACTGAAATCATCTACGCAGTGGTTACTCTTGGGTTATCCAAGGTGCCCTTGTGGCAGGCAGCATGGATTCCTGTATCTCCTGCTGCTGTCACTGAAATGCTACTTCATAAAGGATTTTGACAAACTGTCTTGGATAGGGAACCAATAGAGTACACCTAAACACCTGTGCTATTGATCAGAGTAGCTCAGGCAATGCTCATGATCAACTAATTGAAGTTTCTCGGAGTTATTGGCAGAACCCACCTAGAAGGATCTGCACTGACTTGGGTTATCTGGGTATCGACTGCTGCAGCCAATTTTCATCTGCCTGCTGCCCATCCAGCTGAAGCTGAGGAAGCTACAGGGATGAATAACCCCTGCCTTTGCTCTCTGTTGTTACCATTTGCCATTTCATGTGAATGTACAATCTGTATTATCAGTAATACGATGTGACAAAAATATTCTCTGCTTCATGCTGCAGATGTTCGACATCATCAATGGCACCCCTGCCATCAGAGAGCACAGAGCTCAGAGAAGGTGGGAAAACAACAGACAGCTCCTTTTCTATTTCTTGCCTTTCCTTCTCATCTTTGTTTTAACTTTTTTTCCCCTCTTGTTTTGTTTCCCAGAAATGTATTTTCTTTTGCATTTTGCAGGTATCACTTCTTGGTGAGAGTTTTTCATGCTTTAGCTCCATTGACAGAACAGCAAAACAGCCAAATGTGTCTTCTGTTAAAACTTGAAATTGCTTTTATGGAGATGATAAGTTCTGATAGTTAACACACAGCATTGGGTAGGAGTTTTCCTCAGTACAGTGGCCAATTATCCCTTCTTTTCAGAAGCTCACTGTTTTGCTTTATATCACCACCTACAATTTCAAAAACTACTTTTTGAAATACAGTCTACAGAACATTCTTCTCAGAAGAGAAAGAGCTAAACAATTTCAACAGTGTTGGAAAACAGGTTTGAATTTTTAAATAGAAAATGTTACCTCTGCTTTAGTTTATTTCCTTTTTTTCCCAGCATAATAACTTAGTTTTTCCAGAAAGCTCCTTGCTCTCTATTCTTCACATTTCTAATTCCTCAGAGGTTGCAGGTGCAAAGGACAAGACCATTCTTTCCTTTTTTTTGTGATAATTTGTTCCAATTTTCTTTTTTAGTCACATTTCAATTTTCCCTTCCAGAAATAATTTACCATGAGAACCCTTACTATCAGATCTGTGCTAACATTCAGCCTGATAATCTGAGAAACCCAAAGTCCACTAAATGTTCACCAGCAGCTTTTTTTTGTAAAGTGATCAGAATCACCAAAAATTTTTTTAAAGGTAAAATTAATGAGAAGGTGTAAAATAAATGGGAAGTTGTGAAAAAACCCTGATCTGGTTAACTAATTTTCATTCTTTTCACTTCATATCAAGCAAGTGACTTTCCTGTTGTAGTGCTGACTTTCATCCATGTATATGAATTCTGTCAGAATATGCTGTCACTTCATATGCTTATAACAATCATCTATTGCCCCAAGCTTTAATTAGTCTCTTTGCTTTTCTTCCTTTTAACATTTTGAGTATGTTATGACTTATTATATTTTGCTTCATATTATTTGTGAGGAATAATTTCATGTCTTGTTTATGTTTTAACCATTCTCCAGCTTGCTTTTCACACAAATGGATTTTAATGGTTCCCTCTGTTTTGTATTATCAGCTATAATTGTTAATTACTTAAATATGTCTGTAAAATCTAACCCATCACATAATTACATTTAATATCTCTCTTTGCTTTTGCAGTGGATTCTGGAAGTGTATGAGCAGTGGTTCCAGTTTTCATCACTTTGCTCTTATGGTAGTAACAAATTTTCTCTATCAGAAATCATCATCATGAAGTGGTTGCAAAGGTAAAAACAGAATGAATTTCTGCTCACTTAATTACATTTGCAGGAGCATTCATGCACAGTTTGAAAAGTTCATATGCAGCAAAGTCTGGAACTGTTAGTAATTTTTCAGCTTCATGGTGGATTTATTTTGGTGACTTCATCATCTTTGCCAAAGAAGTATATTTTATTTGTATTGGGGAGAGGGTTTACTATCTTCAGTGCTGTAACTGTCATCAGTAGCAGTCATTTAAATTCTAGATGGCAGAAGAGTCTTAATTAGACCCCATGTGGTAAGGTCAAGTTGATTGTCACAGTGCTGAGTAACTTGAGGGAATTATTCTCTCCAATACTTCAATCTGTCTTTCATTGCAGTTGTGTGATTCCAAGTGGCAAGGATGAGCAGTCATGCAGAAAATCTCTGACAGAATTCTTAGACTGCTTCTAAAGCCTTGCACACTGACGATCTAGAAATGTTACTAAATTAATGAGTAAAGGCAATTTCATGGAGTATTAATGATAACAAAATGACATTACCATTCTTTTATGTTTTTATGCAAGGCAGTTACACAGATTAAATGAGAATATGTAATGGGCAGATTTAATTGATTAAACCCTCTGTGCAGTAAGTGGGAACTCCAGTTTGAGCTACATCCCATTAAATACTGAACTCTTGATTGCTGTTCAACAAAATCAATGCAGAGCACAAGTCGGTAGTGAATCTTGTGCCTGCAGCAGTAATGCAGTTTGACAATAAAAATCAATGCCCAGTCCCAAAACTGAGCATTTAATAGCATTCGTGGTTCATGTCTTTTATTGATCCTTAGGTCCTTAAGGCCATCTGTTAATTTACTACCTGTGTCTGGATCTGGAGAGGTCAGTGACTTAGAGAAATAAGCTATTTTTTTTGCTTGTTTTGTATTGTGTATCAGTTTCTGCCACTGAAATCTCAATCTGTTGCATATGGAATTGTTGCTCAAGGCCTTAATCTGTACAGATCTGTAGAAAAAACACCACCACCCAGGAAATGAATAGGCAGGAGGGATCATTTCACAAAACCAAGCACAATTTTCAACAATTATTTAAAAATCAGTCTCCTTACAGTGAAAATGACAAGTTTGGTGGGGTATTTTTATTTTTAAAGTCTGTAATAGATTCTTTATTAAAATACCATTTTCATATAACTAACTTAATGTAGCAAATTATTACATACCTTGTAGAAATAACAGGACTGGAGGTTGGTTACAAATAGGTTCTGTGTCAGAGTAAATTATCTAACAGCAATGTATGAAATAAGTCAGAATTTAACTAATTCATAGTTTAATAATCAGGCATTTTATACTTTTCCTAGAAAGAAATTGCATCTATCTTCATCCATCAGTGAAAATTTAAGGGCTGTGTGCCCTGAGCTTTCTTTTCAGTATAAATTCTTACCTTTCCTCGTACAACTCTATGCATATTTATGAATGTTTTATAGAATAGAAACAAAACGCAGTTCTTAATATTTCACAATATTTCTCAGAAGTTTTCATTAACAAGTTTATTTTTGTGTATGTATGCTGTACATTTTGTCCTGTACTGTATTATCTTTGTGAAGTATTTTGTATAGAACAGACAATAAAGGCACATAAAATGTACATGAGTGCTTGAAGTCAGGTCTCAGACCCTACTGGGAAATGGAGCCTGCTGTCTTGACTTGCAGCCTTTAGCCAGTAACATTTCTTCTTGAGCAGCGAACTATCAAACCAATTGTTTGCAAACCTAGAACACAGTTCATTTTTTCAAGTTGCATCAGAAATCTTACAGTCATCTGGTAAGCTGCAGAGCATACTCCAAAAAAAAGGGGGGAGAGGTTTCTATGTCCATACATGGTAAAGTATTTATGAGAATTGTTTTGGAATTACTGCTGAATCACTCTTAAACTACTCAGTAGAGACCTCTGAAAAATATGCAGTGGTGTGAAGCAAATTAGTTTCCTGCCACCAAAAGTATGTCTTTAAAAAAGACAATTAATGCATGTAATTTTCCCACTATAAATTCTGTAGAGTGGTTGTGATTTTTATTGTGAAATTGAAGTGCAGTGTTAGAGAATTAGTCTAGACATTTACCTATGGTTTATTTAATTGTAAAAACTGCAAATGCAGTGTCTGGTAGTGTGATAGTGGGAGTGGGTCACAGAATCACCGAAGGGTCAGACTGGAAGGGACCACTGGGGGTCATCTGGTGCAGCCTCCATGCTCAAACAGGGTCATCCATGGCACAGGATTGCATCCAGGCAGTTCTGGAATATCTCCAGCCAGGAAGACTCCAGACCCACTCTGGACAGCCTGTTGCAGTGCTCTGTCACCTGCACGCTAAAGTTCTGCCTCATATTCAGGTGGAGATTCCTGCCCATCAGTCCCTGCCCATCGCCTCTTGTCCCATTGCCTGGCACCACGGAGCAGAGCCCATGCTCTGAGCCCTCCCTGCAGACACTGACACACGTGGATGAGGTCTCCCCTCAGCCATCTCTTCTTCAGGCTGAACAGATCCAGCTCCCTCAGCCTTTCCTCATGAGAGATGCTCCAGTCCCTTAATTATGGGATCACATCCTTTTGTTTCCATGTACCCTTAAACAGTGGCAGTAGAATTATGGTGGATAAAAGTTATACACACACGCACCCCAACACAAAACCAGCTTATTTTGTGTATTTACAGTAGGAAAAAAGTAGTTTCCTGATGATGTGGCTTGGTTGTTCCAGTGCTGACAGAGCAGGACAAAATTTTGGAAATGGGGCTTGTTTGTGTTTTTACTAGGCCAGCTTGTTTCTCTTTGTTAATCTAAACCTCTGCCATAAAATTTCTGCCTTGTGTGTTCACATATCAACCTAAATAGCAAAGGGACACACTTGCTTATATCCTGTCTCTTCAGAATTTGTCTGTGTAGCCTGTTCCAGCAAAGCCTGTGACACGTACAGAAGCCTACATTGATGTAGCTGTGGCAAGTGGTACCTAATTCTCTCTTCATCTCTTAATCTAATCAAGTGGTACGCAGTAATTCCCAGAGCATAACTGGATTATCAGCACGGCAAAGACTCTATCCAGTCACAATTTAAAATGAACCACCTTTCAAGGCCATAGTAAAGGCACTTAATTGCTAGAGTAGGGACACTTATAACACTTAATTATGCAGTTTGATTAATCAGGACATCTTTGAAATCACTGATGATGTCCTGATGGCTGCAGACTGAGATTTATCATGTGCAGGTATCAACTGCTTCTTCCAGCCTCAAGGTACAGCTGTTTGCTTCCTGGAGGGAGATTTTTGTTCCTCACGGTGTTTGTAAGCAATAGCTGTTGTTCACTGAGGGATGGGTATGACTCCTTTTTTCCCCAGTGATTTTTCTCTGTGTGGGGTTGGTTTGGTTTTATTTTGTTCGGGTTTTGTGAGTTTGGTTTTTTACATTATGCGGTCATATAGAGAAAGCCTACAAAGGCAAGGCTCTACTGGATAGTCTGTAGGCTGGACAAAACTCTGAAGTTCATAGTCTCATGTTCCAACAAACTCTTTCACTTGTCTTTTTTTTTTTTTTAGCTCTGTTAATAGTGTTCAAGGATTCTTGTTATTGCCATTGACTGGCTTCTGTTTGGAAAATATTTACTAATTTTGTAATTTTCAGCAGCTCCATAGTAGCAGCAGAATAATACAAATGCAGTTTTTGAAGAAAAGAACAATATTTCTGGTGTTAGGGCTCACTTTCATCTGGGCTAGGAGTGAGAGGTCATTGAAGAGGAAAGTGAGTTTAACTGGTACCTACTAACATTTTCAGACTGTTGATTTGGGTCCCATCTAATATGTTGAGACAGGAGTTATCTCAGCTTTAAGCATCTGCCGAACAGACCATTTATACACTGCCCTGCAGCGCTGAACTTCAGGAGAGGTCGGTGCAGTCTCCGGGCTGGTTTAACTGCAATAGTACAGACACTCAGAACACAGTACATGTGTTCCTGTAGAAAAAAAGTAATCTAGTAACCCTGTAATAATCAGAATTCGTAGTTCGGTTTTACCAAAAGTCTTTTACAGACACTCAAAGCTTCTGCAAATACTGAAAAATCAGCTTAATAACTGTATAATAGAAAAGTTGTGATACCTACTGATTTTACCCTGTTAATGAAGGAGCTTCCTGAAGTTGTTCCAGGAATTGCATCCAAGTACTGAGTGCCTTCAGCTCTTAAGGTCTGCTCTATCCATAACACTTAGCTCTTACAGAGTACTTTTGACTTTGTCAAAAGTGACATTAAAACAAACTTGGAGAGTTTTTGGTGACGATTTCAAGTAGTAGTAGCCTAATTATGGTCTCAACAAAGTCAACATAACATATCACTAGATGACAATCAGTTTAATGTTTTTTAAAGTTGAAGTCCATAACTGTACTAGGGTGGATGTGATTACCTGGGTGACTGGACAGAGTTGGAGACAGTATGTGAGGGCTGCAGTTTTAAATTTTTAAATAACTTTGTTAATTATACAACTTATTGGAACATGTTCAAGTCCATTTATTCTACGCTTCTGGGTACTGCAGTTAAAAAAGCCCTACAGACATGCTAATTCATGTTCAACTCCCATTTTAGAAGTATAGTTTTAATTGTGAACTGATCTCTTTGCTAAACAGAGAGTCTTCATTAACTTGGATTCACTAATTCCAGAGCCTGGGCAAGCTGCAAGTGATAATGAGATGCAGATCCTGCCTGATGAAACATTTGTGGAAGTCTTGTTTTCCAGACATGACTAATTTTGTGTCCGTATTAGCAACATCACTGGTATCAATAGCTGCTCAGAAACCTACGCTAAATGATTGGCTCTTACAAAGGCCAAAATAGCTTCTATTCCTTCATGAGCAGTGACAGGGGACTTCCCTGCAGCTTCTGGGGCTGAGAAAGCCTTAGGGAAGGGTCCACCTCTTCTGACAACTGAGTGTAAAAACCAAAAGCTGGTGGATTCCACCTCTGGAATATGTGGTGACTCATGAAAGTGCCCTGTGAGCATGGAATGGATCTGAGTATCCTGATGACTGTGTCCTTGGCCTGCCCAGCAGGTGTGAACAGGTTTTTTTGTGTAGAACAGCCAGCCTGCCTGCTGTGCTGTAAAGGGGGAAACATCTGTTCCTGAGCAGAGCAGCACACCTCAGTGTGACTTGGCTTGTGGCAGTGGCCACTGATGGCCCATTGCTAATGAAAGCACATCACTGTGAACAGAGATGTGAGAGAAAACTGCTGTCTGCATGCAAAAAAAGCTTTTTAATCGACTGCCATCAATAGAGGCAGGAAGCCAGTCAGATAAAAATCAGCACTTCCTGGGAACTGTTTGCTCTGTTACAGTTGTCTGTCTTTTGCCACACATTATTATTAAGTGCTTAATCAGTATTAAATCTAATTCTGGGATGACATCTGAGAAATTACTTTACAGCATTAGCAGCTGGAAGAATGTCCTGCCAGTTAATTATTTACATTATCTGTCTCTCAGAATAACAGCTGGCAGTCAAAATACTTTAGAATGAAACCCAGTACCCAGATAAATGCCATGTTTATGCAGGTGTAGGAGCATACTGTGTAGTCTCTTAAAGGCAGTGCCTTCAGAAGGTGATGTAGAACTCATTTGGGGTACATCCTGTACTGATATGTCTTAGGTAAATGGGAGATACTTTTCTCTGTGCACAAAACCACAGGATATCCAATGCTTGCAGTTTTATAATGTGCTAAGGAAAGCACATCTAGGAAAGAGCTGAAGAGTCACAGCAGGGGTAGTTAGACTAAAAATCAGTCAGTCAGCTGTCATTTCTAAAATGTGACTGTCCTGGCTGATTTTGAGGATTATTAGATGTGAAATCTCTATTGGGGTTCTGACGTGTGCCAGTTTGCTCCCAGTTTCTTCAGCAGTGTATGAGCCCAGATTGCTGAGCCACAGCACCCTCATTCCAGGTGGTGGGAGTGGGACTGAATACCAGAACTGCCTTCATTTCTGGACAAGCTGTGAATGCTGTTTTGCTGAGACGGCTAACAAGTAAACTAAATCCATATATTTTGTCCTTTCAGAGCCCAAGTCTTTGCAATCTCTTTGCAATTTGCCAGGTTTTGGTCTGTTCCCCAGCTGGTTCACTTGACTCCTTCAGGATGAATCTTCTCATGGGAGTTTTGTGAGGAGCTCTGCATGTCCTCATTCTTTGCTTGAGGATGAAGCGTTGGTGGGTCCTGTGAGGTCTTGATCCACAATGAGTCATTTGACCCCTCTTGTATTTTGTCTTGGAGAAGGGAAGGATTGCAGATATCCTTTTAAGGAGCTCCAGGATGATGAAAAAGAAGACAGAGGACAAGATGTGGCTCTAAATACCTCAATGCAGTTTTTGGGTCTTTAAGAGGAGGACACTTGCTCTTAGGGTCTCTGCATTATTTCAGTCTGTAAATGGAACTTTCAGGTTCACTTAGTTAAATATGCTTTTTCTTCTTCTCTCCTGCTAAGTTGTCATGCTTGAACTGTGGAAATACTGGGTTTTCCCCAGAGGCAAATACAATCTTGTGAAGGACAAAGTATCTGGGAAACACTGGGATGAAAAGGAGGTTTAGGAATTGCATGGCATAGTTTACAAACAAAAATCCCAAGATGTTTTTTAATCTTACAAAGGAGTGGTCTGCTCCTTCTCCCCCCTGCCCAACCTCATGATTCATTTACCTTTGTACTTAGTTCTGTAAATATGTGCTGTATTGTGATGCTTATTGAGGAAATGCAACTTAAGTTACATCATTCAGCCTGAAAATACTGAGGAAAAGCAATGGTAGGATAATACATGATCTGAGTGAGTACAGGGCTGTTTGTAGCATCTGGCTGTCAGATTTCTGTTTGCTTGTCTCGTACAAGCATTCTCACAATTAATCAATACTGAAATGCTGCTCTGGATGTGCAAAGGATTGGATGGAGCAAGTGCCAAGCTGACCGTATGCCTCTTGGCACAGCCAGATGAGCACAAAGGAAGAACATTTGGCTTCTTTAGGTTTTAAGAATTTTTACCAGGTATGACCTTTTCTCAAAAAAGAAGAAACTAATAATGAAGTAATTTTTTTCAGAGCTGTAAGCAAGACCATTTTTGCAATTCTTGGCATTCAGAAGGAGACGGTAACAATGCATGTTCAGGCCATTAATTTTTATATATGTTGACAATATACTCACAAATTTCCTACTGTTGGCAGTAAAATTTTGACTAATGTACACTGCTTATTGACTGTGAAAATCCTCCCATGCTCTTCCAAGGGGAGTCTTGTTCTTCCATCTACTCTTTATTCATCTTCTATATTACATTGGAATAATAAGAGTGAAATTTCTTTTTTATTCACAAACCAGCCAAAAATGAGCAGTAACGCTGAAAGCTGTCCCAAAATTGCCCAGCTAGCTCTGGTGCTGTCAGCATCATTCCTGCACTGCCAGTTTTTGCATATTGCCAGTCAAATTTACTTTAGCAGTGGTTGCAGAGGAAAGTTGTGTGAAGCTTCCCCACCCCCACCAGTGTTTTGGGGTGAGTTTGAAAAAAAAAAAGGTGGCATTTCTTGGCCCCATATTGCCTTGGCAATCCCATCCAGCTTGCCCTTTCATATTTTCCACATATGGTTGTGAAATCCAGTGTCTGACTTCTTTTCTAAATATAGAATCATAATTCTTTTTAAAATTATCAATGCATTGAGTCTTATTGGTTTTCAAGATACTTTTTTCTCATTTTGCAATATAATGAAATATTGACTGTTCTTGTATTGTCCATTTCCCACAGGCACTTTTGAAGACATTTTATTATATTTTTTAAATGCTTTACTGTATATTGGGAAGTATCTCCTTTACAGTTTTTAAACAGAAGGCATAGTAGCAAAGAGCACATTTCTTTGCCAGTGGAACAGTAGCCAAGCCATGAGTAGGCTGTGCCCCACTATTAGCACGGTTTTTCACCCAGCTGAGCCTGGTTCTTTGGCAGCAGTGGTAGAACAAAACCAGTGGTGGTAGGAACAAAGCACAAACTCACTGGTTTCTCAGCTGAATGTGGAGTGTTTGCCTCTCACCTGTTACCTCACACTGCCCAGCTGTAACCTCCTCATGTGCTCCTGCGTTACTGGAGTGACCAAATGGAATTAACTTCAAATGAATGACTTTGAATTCTCTCTTTCATGATGTAAGATTTTGTCTTGGAGGTGAAAAGTGATTGAATGTAAGTCTAGGTTGTGAAAAAAACAAGGTGAATGAGTTTTATTCCCCCCACCCCCAACAAATATTTGTGCTTTTTATCTACTCAAAAAGCAGGAAGCAGTGTGTGATTTTAGTAATATTCTTAGAACAAAATCTGAAGTTTTGAACAGCTTTCCCTGCTTTTGGCAGTGCATTCCATTGTCAAATTTACAATGACTTACTACAGAACTATTCAGAAGCAATCCTACCAAAGCAGATTGCAGTTTTAGCAGCCTGTAACACCCCAAGCCACTCCACCTCTTCTGGTAAAGGAAAGAATATAGTGTTATATCAGGGAAGAAACTGGTAAATGGCACTTGAAAGCAAACAGTTTTTATTCATAAAGAGAAACAATTATTCCAGTGTACAAGTAGCAGTCACAACTGATGATGGTCTTTAGAATGCAGACAGTTCTTCTTGGGTGGGGGGAAGATAGAAAAATGTAAAGTTATTTTAAAATCACCTTTTTATTTATTTATTTTTTTAAGTTGGACTCAACAGGTTCCATCCTGCTAATGTAAATGTTCCTAGGAATAACTAAAAGCATGTCAGAAAAACTGATATGCAAGGAGGCAAGCAGTTTTAAATAAGACTGGTGAAACATCCAGAATTACATGAAGAGAAGTATTGTTGACTTTCTTATGGACTACCCCACATTTTGGGCCTATATTGTGGCAAATTATATATTCTGTACATGGTTATTGGAATTAATTTCGGTCATGGTGAGAAGATCTCTGGGGTTTTTTTGTTGATAATCACATGCAGCCAGTGACATAAAGATATGGAAAACTGCCAGAATCGTAGTAACATAATAAAGCCAAATTCTTCCATGATTTCCTGACTAGCACTTTCCCAGACTACAGTAACCCTGCATATAGCATTTGCAAACATTACCAACAGCGTTACAGAAGGAAGCCCAGTACAATTTAATATCTGAGAGAGGATGAAGTGATTAAAGTCCAAGGATACAATGTCAGTGTAATAGTCAGAAGGGACTTGCGTTCCTAAATGTCTCATAGAAAAGTGACAATGATCTCTGTGTGTCTGTAACTGAAAGGATTTCAAGATTTGCCGCTAACTCTTTGCCACTAACAATTTCTTGCTTTTTCTGTTGGAGTCTCAGCGAGACTGATAACATAAAATAGTGAGCTTTGCATGCAGATGGAAGGAGCTGGTTTTGCAACAGATTGAGTTTTGGGAGCAGGGTGTGGGTAGAAGATATGCATTGCTGGTTTAGTCTCAGACATGTGGTCAGATCCTTTTGTTTGAACCTCCCCACATTCTTCAGGATGTGAGTGGGAGTATTCTCCCATACATGAAAACCTTAAATGACTCCTGTGACTTCTCTTTGAGTGAACCTCTGATGTTGCTGGTTTCTAAGAAAAGAACTTCAAATTTGTGTTGAGGTAGGACAGACATGGAGGTCTAAAGACACATGGTGCTTCTGAAATCTGCTGGTGAATGACGGGTGGTGTGAACCATGGAGTGCAAGCTGCAGAACTGTGAGTAAAGATAATAGTGATTAAGGCTCCAGGTTAATAGTTGTATGCTGCACCTTTTCTAACACAATGATTACAAAGTCAGGAGGGCAAAACTTCTTCCATTTAATGGCATTTCTCTTCTGATGGAAGTGAGGGTCATAGATGCAACAACAGAATATAAGAGCCAGGGTGGGGCTTTCCTTACCAGGCATGTCCATTGCTCTGTGTGGACATCAGTATTTGTGAGAGGAATGTGAGCAAGGAATATAGCTTTGACTGGCCCTGAGCAATTCTGCACACTGCTCATTCGGAGTTTCTCCCCTTTGCTAAGGACAAACGATTTGCACAAGGGCTTTTTTCTCTAAACCTTGGAAGACCTGATTTTCTTCTCTTTTATTTATTTATTTATTTTTAGATTGGGTTATTTTTGCTCTTTTATGGGCTATCAAGTTGACTGTGTTTGCTTTCATTTCTCTTCCACTGGGCAAGAAATCAAAGCATGACTCTTGCTGTAGGGACACAGACTTTCTGGTGAAATGGAATATCTGGTAGGATATATAGCTCCTTCTACAGCATAAATTCTTAGGAATGTGGGAAGTATAGTGAATATAGACATATGAGCACCAAGGTGCCCATGCAGCCCTCATGCAATTCTCAGGGATTTGAAACAGAGCCCATGGAATGTGTCTGGAATACCTTTCCAATCATGTTAAAGCTCGACTTCCTGTATTTAAGTGTAAACCACCTAATAATTTATGCCCAAGTGTCTTCATAGTACTACAAAGAATCTTTTCAGCAGGATTTAGTTGTGGTCAGGAATACATTAATGGATGACAACGTTATTCTGTTGTAACAGACAAATTCTTACCCTCTGCAACTAAACCATGAACCCACAGAAGGAGAGAGGAAGCAAAAGTGCATAGCCCAGTTGAGGAAACAGTTTGCTGCTATCATCTTTAGGGGGTTCATTCCATTTGTGAATTAAGCCTAATATACCTGTTACTTTAAAAAAATGCCAAACAATCACCTCCTCAACCAATCTTAGTAGTGAGAATGGAAATATTATTTTTTTTCCAAGCTACACACAAACTGTTGACACATCATGGTTCAACTGTAACACACTTAAAACTTGGCTGAACAAAGAAAAGTATTATTTTCTACTTGATTGCTTAGCACACAAACTCAGAGTGATTGTCAAAGTTTAAAACAAAATGTATTTAAGAGAAAATAAAACAGAGCAGTTCATTTAGTGGAGAAGGGAGAGGGGAGTGTTTTTATTGCAATCTCCTTAAGGGACAAAGTTGGGGAAATCCCCTAATGTTGTTAGCATGACACAAGATCTTGTGTTTGAAGACTTGCAGAAGTGTATCTCATGTGATGACTAATCTCATTTGTCTTTTCTATTTTTCTGTCACCATAACTGTGATGTTTGAGGACAGCTGGTGTCCTCAGAGCTAAGCCATCCTGTGTTTGTTTGTTCCATATAAGTCTAGGGATGGCGCCAGCGAGGGTGGCAGTGCAGCTTATCTTGGAGTGTGGAGCCTTGTTCCTAATGCACTGAGAACAGGACTTTAAAGGTGACTTGTCTCATGACCTTGGGCCTCCTTAAGCTTGGGGAGAATAATTTTGTCTGAACAGGAAGACATGCAATGAAGTCATGTTCTCGATCCAGATGGAGGCAGTGAAGCTCAGGAACTTGACTCTGTGGACATCTGGATTAGAGGCAGAGATTATTTTGATGCTCAATATTGTTCCCCTATATCAAAGGAATGTATTTAGGTAACTTTCCACTAAAAGGTGAAATTTCTTTCTATTCCTTTGTTTTTAATTGAGAGAGCTCTGCTGGGCACAGTGTTAAGTTCTGCTCCCCATATGCCTAGTGTGGTTTGGTTTTTTTCTAATATTTTAGGGTTTTGTACTGAAAGTGAATTTTGACTGTTGATTGATAATGTGGGAGTTTCTGAGACTGAACAGGTAAACATCTGCTGGGATTGTCTTATTTAAGACATTCCTTGTTTGCCACTAAGGAATAAGAGGAATCCAAAAAATGTATTGCACTTAGCTGTAGCTGTCATGAATGCTAGAGGAGGTCCCATAAAGGGGCTGAAGGTATTTTATTCCATCGATTTGTCAGACTAATCACTGTCTTGTGAGAGGGGTTATTTCAGCAAAGAATGAAAGTCAGCTCTCAAGTGAGCTGGAAATGAATGATGTGAAGAGATACCTGACTCATAATTAACTCTGTTCGACAGGTGGTTGTGCACAGTGTTATATAATATCATATCAATGTAATTTGAAGGTAGTGTATGGTGACTCACAAATTCTGCATTCTCAACCTTTTTAAGGCATTACATGAAGTGATTCTTCTCCTCATAGATGCTGAATTACTTTGAGTACCAAAACCACTTTTTTGTGTCATATCCTCCTGGTTGTTAAGTATAACTCCTTCATGTCTCCGTCTCCTTCAAACATCTCCAGGTGACTCAAAGAAGAAAAGGAATGCAAAACTGAATTATTTTGCAGGAATATCTTACATTCAGTGCATTTTCAGAATCCAAATGCCTCTCATGGGTATCTCGTGCCAGCTGAGTCCTTCCACAGTGTGTATTTTACTGTGTTCATTGAGTTATTGTCACTGTTGATTTTAAGTCTTAAGGTTATTTCATGCACAAACAAATCATGCTGAGGTCAAAGCAAGTTTAATAACACTTCTAGTTGAATTCTAAAATATAAGAGGATCATTCTGCTTGAATACTTGGCAGCTGTGAAGTCTTTTAATGAACAGAGCCTTATTTCCATATGACTGTTAAAGCAAATAGCATTGGTGACTGTATGTGTTTGTACAGCAAGCAGAAGTCTCTTTTTCAGACTTCCTTCACCTCTCTCTTTCAAGTTTTTTCTCGAGGGATGTAGCCTGGAGCTCATGGAATGGTTTTATAGTGCAAAGGTGCCAAGCACTAGTTAGTAAAGAGTTTCAAGTGCAAGTACTCACAGCTGCAAAATGTGTTTCTGTAACTTTCCTCTGGCTGCTATAGCCAGCAAACCCTTCTGTCTGTTCACTAGCATTGCATTGGCACCAAATCTGCAGCAGTGAGTGTTACTGTGGTGTTCATCTTACAAAATGCATACAAAGGAGGAAAAATGTACATTTTGCCTCAGCACCTGCTCATCACCTTTTGCAGGGTAGGGTTGGGGTTGTCCTACCCTCCAGAAACAATTCTGATTATAGTGATAGCTGTGCATACCTGACATGAGCAATAAATGGAGGCAGTGAGATTTTGCAAGGTAAAAGAAACAATCTACAAGAGAATTTCTTATCTTGATTATTGCTGACAAGATAAATGCTCCAAAAAGATTGAGAGCTGTTCCACTGTAGTTTTCTTATTTTATATATTGATAGGCTTCCAAAGCACACAGCAATTAGATAAATTGCCTACTAGTGCTCAAAGTGAGGGGCTGATACAAAGCTTTCCAGAGACAGGTAATACAGAGACTGCTGTTAGTCAGACCCTAGCAAAAACTGCTAGCTGGAATTTCTAGTCTTGAGGGAAGGCAAGACAGAAATCATCTTCAGCTGAATACATATAAATGTATACCAAAAAAGAGCCTAGTGTTTAGAACACAAAGGTCAGTAAAGATGGTGTAGAATTGATTATGTACATGTTTTAGAATTCATTTTGCATGAATTCTAAGCAAGGAGCTTGCCAGTTCCTGTGACAAAATATTGTAATTTATTGCTTCCCCAGATTAAATAACCAGAAGGAGGTTTTTTTGTAGGTTTTTAAAATGTCTGTTGAATGTCGCAGATTTCTAAATCGAAAAGATTAGAAAAAGAAAGCTTATTGGAAGCAGACAACATTGTGCAGAACACTTGGTTTTGCTCTTCTAATCAATACAAACAATTTCTTAAAATCTGCCTAATATACTGTGAAGTATGCAGGTCAATTATTTAGCACAGTTTTTAAGAACTTGGCAGTATCCCATCCTTGATATTTTACTATGATTTGTACATTGGCTATGTTTTTTTGCCTTTCCCTTGAGTTGAACACTGGTTTGTTACATTATTTCATATATAAGAAAGTGTTAGTCCTCTATACGTTAAGTATTTCAATAAATAAAGGTTGAACTCCAAAGTGAAATTGATAAGGCAGCAAAACCAGTTGATCAAATTACATATAAACAGTGCATTAAAGGCACTGTGAAAATCTGTGAGGCAAAATGAACACTACAAAGTCAAAAGCTGTGCTGTAAAGCTGAGATACTTTTTTCAAATGCTGCATATCACAGAAAAACCCACTACTCTACATTCTTCAAAAAGTCACTTTATTCTTTTATCCCAAAGCAAGGACATAAACTGTAGTTGCAGTGTTTTAGGATTTTCTTTCTCTCTCATGGAGAATATAGATAAACTGTACTTTCTTAATCTCTGTGTTTAGTGTTAGAGGTGTACGAGCCATAACCAATAGGTCTTTAGGGGTGGATTGTCTTTGGCCAATAGACAATTGTTTATTACTGTGTATAAAAGGAACTTCTTGTAAATAAAGTGCTCTTCTTCGCCATCTTGGAGCCTGTCTGCCTGACCTCTCTACCTGCTTCCACAAATCCCACGAATAGCAGAAAAGCAAACCATAATAAACTATATTCCTGCTGAGCTAATAATGCAGCCAGGAAAAAAATGCTAATTTTTGTTTAACCATTTAACATGCACAGAGATTAACTCAGTCCACAGGGCCTGGGGAACGAATCTAAAAAGCCCTCTGGGGGACACTTCAGTTGAAGGGAAGAAAAACTGGCACAGCAGTAACTCCTAATGTGTCCTTTGCTAGTGAATGGCCTGTGACTCTCTTATTTTTCTTCCTGCAGTTCTGCACTGAATTGGAAATGTTACATCCCCAGGCCCAGCTGTGGCTCTGATCCAAGAAGGGTGCTCAGAGGAGAGAAGGAAGCTTAATGAGATTTAGTGCCTAGCCTGGTGAGTCTCCATGTGACTTCTTGCTTTGACCTCGACCTCCTAGTTATTGCTGCAAAGGAACAAACTTTATATGATCAGGAACAAAGAGACTGATCCCTTCAATGCTTTCTTTCTGAAAAAGAAACAAAATTAAAACCAGACAACATAATTTGGCCTCTGCTGGCACAAGACTTCTGAGCAGAATAGGAAAAACAACCTTTCTGAGCAGAATAGGAAAAACATCCCAGGAACAAATTATTTTTTGTCCTCGTTAATGAAACAGCAAAGTGTGGACTTGTGGCAGAGGCAGAGCAGTTGTGTTGAGCACCATTGCTCCTTAAAAAGCCTGGCGGGGGAACAGGGAATAGGAATAGGGAGCAGTACCCTTCACACCGGCTCTGTACCGCTCCTCTGCTTTACCATGTCTCCATGGGACAGAATCATGACGTGGGCCAGAGGGATGGAAGGAGCAGTGTGGATCCATCCTTGAAAGCAGGCCACGCTGCCCTCAGTGCAGCCCCCGTGCCCAGGGGCAGCGAGCAGGGCTGGCTGCACCGGCAGCACGGCTTGGCTGCTCCCTGCGCCGTGGGGGAGCTGGGGCTCTGTGGAATGAAGCAGATGGACAGGGTGACGTTGGTGGGGAAGGTTGTTTAGCCAGCACCAGGGGCTTTGAGTATTTGTTTTGTTCATTTCCAAAATCAGTCCTGACTCCAAAGCTTTTTCAGCAGCTGCAGAAATCTACAGTCTTTAGCTCACAGCCCAGTCTGTCATTTTGTGTTACATCATGCACTATTCCAGGAGGTAGAACTGCCTCTGATTTCATAGCACAGTTGATTTTCTAGCTTAATTCCTCAAGGGACCTTTAAGGGAATAGAAACCCACAAATAAAATGAAGAAATTAAAATACATTACTAACTCTAAAATGCAGCATTTATTTGGATTAATGAAATACAAAATTGATAATGATCCTTTATACTGGATTTGATTTTAGTTCTGCAATGATTCACTGCTGATTTGATAGGTTCCTGCTTCCCAGTCTCACTTTGTTGTTACTTTGGGAAACATTTTTGTTGAAGAGGATTTCTTTTCTGACTGAGGTGATGCTATTTTTTTTTACAGTTTTAAAATTTTCTGGGCTACTATCCGTCTTTATAAAAGTTGTGATTTGAAGTCAAAGTCTACCTTTCATGTTTGAAATCCCTTATTAATGGGGTAATTAAATACCCAAAGTTCCCTAAGTGGAACACAGATACCAGGCTACCGAAACACAAAAATTTTTCATTTTTCAGGTTCTGAAGGAACAGTCCCAACTCATTCTAAGGCCTGTATTTACATTGTCTGGTCTTTTTGGACTAACTAAACTTTGGTGCAGATTGAAGAGTTCTCTCTGACATGGAGGTTTCACATATTTCTAATAAAGACAGGGGTCTGTCCCATGGTGCCAAATCAAGGAACGTGTGGTCTGTGCTGGAGGAAAATCCAGCCTGGTTCAGTTCCAGGTGAAGCCTAACTCTGTACGTAAAGACCTCTGTAGTAGTTAATCTTTCCTCCTTTGCTATTAAGAAAAGTGAATTAATTTAGGGTATCCCATCACAAACTGTTGCCTCAGAGCAGCTAAAAGCAGTGTGTGTTGTGCTGAGAAGATTCAGGAATGCTCTAAGTGGGCATTGCCTGCTGTGGGAGTAAGAGAGCAATTGTTTTGACTACACGATCTCATGAAGCTTTTGTGACACTGTGCCAGTTCAGTAATTTGGTCCTCCTTTAACTTATAACTATTCTCAAATAATATTACTAAAAGCAAGCATTTTCTATCAGTTCCATTGGTAAGCCTGTTCACACATAGTTGTGAATAAAATTAAGTCAACTGACAGGTTAGTTCATGTTTTGAGAAGGACTTTGCGGTGCTGGTGGATGAGAGGTTGGACATGAGCCAGCAATGTGTGGTGGCAGCCCAGAAAACCAATCATGTCCTGGGCTTCATCCAAAGCACCGTGGGCAGCAGGTGAGGGAGGGGATTCTGCCCCTCTGCTCTGCTCTGGTGAGACCCCACCTGGAGCACTGCATCCAACTCTGGGGCCACAGCACAGGAAAGACATGGACCTGCTGGAAACAGTCCAGAGGAGGCCACCAAGATGATTTGAGGGATGGAGCACTTCTCTATAAGGAAAAGCTGAGAGAATTGGGATTGTTCAGCCTGGAAAAGAGGTTTTGGGGTGACCTAACTGTGACCTTCCAATACCTGAAGAGACCTTACAGGAAAGATGGAGAGGGACTTTTTACAAGAGTGTGGAGTGACAGGACAAGGTGGAATGGCTTCATAGGGAGTAGGTTTAGATTGGATATTAGGAAAAAAATCTTTACTGTGAGGGTGGTGAGGCCCTGGCACAAGTTGCCCAGAGAAGCTGTTGCTGCCCCATCCTGGATGTGTTGAAGGCCAGATTGGACGGGGCTTGGAACAACCTGGTCTAGTGGAAGGCGTCCCTGCCCATGGCAGGGGATTGTAACGAGATGAGCTTTAAGGTCTCTTCCAACCTAGGCTGTTCTGTGGTTCTATGAAATACCGCTCGTGCTGTGAGCTGGACTTGTGCTGTGCCATATTTCCATCACCACTTGGGCTCTTCCGACTGTTCGGACACACCCCGCAGCAGAGTCTGGAAGGTGCCGCTGGAATGGGAAGAGCCCGGTCCCGGCCGGGCCCTGGCGGGGCCGGTGCCGCCACCGCGCGGCCGAACCGCGTCAGTGCCCCAAGGCGCCACGTGCCGAAGCTGGTTCCCATAAAAACCAGTCGGAGTTACAGTTATTTCTCTTGTTTTTCCACCCCCCTCTGGCTTTGCAGCTGTTTCTGTTTCGGCTTTATGAGGTGACAAGCCAAACTGTCCAACAAAACATCGCTCTTTGTCACTTACTGTTGTCCACGGCAGATGCCTCAAAAAGTCAGGCCATTGCCTCCAGATAGCAGTGAATTCTCATGTTTTAGTTCTTGAAGTTGCCCACTTTTGTCATGGAAATGTTTATGCATAGAGAGAGAGAATAACATGGGTCTTTCTTACTGGAGTTTGGTAGATGCTGGAGCATGTCCAGGGAAGGGCGATGAAGCTGGTGGAAGGGTCTGGAGCATCAATCACGAGGAGCAGCTGTAGAGACAGCTGATAACGACTGAAGGTGGAGGAGGCTCAAGGGAGACCTTGTCACTCAACGACCTGAAAGGAGCTTGTAGCCAGGTGGGCGTTGGTCTTTTCTCCTGAGTAACAGCAGTAAGATGAGACCAAACTGCCTCAAGTTATGCCAGGGGAGGTTTAGATTGGATATTAGGAAAAAATTCTTCAACAAAACAGCACTGGAGGGAAGTGGTGGTGTCACCATCCCTAGAGGGATTTCAAAACAAAGTAGATGTGGTGCTTAGGGATATGGTTCTGTGGTGGACCTGGTAGTGCTGGGTTACCAGTTGGTCTCTCTGACCTCAAAGGTCCTTTCCAACCTAAACAGTTGTATGGTGCATGCTTTGTGCTCCTCAACTCCATTTTTGTTTCCCTGTGTAGCTTATTTGGTAGTTCATGATGGGTTTTAATCCCCACACTTCATCCACCTTTGTTGAGATCAGCACAGGCCATAACATAATAGAAGTCTTTCCATTTCTTCTGTCACCCTTACTACCACAAAAGAAAATGCCAGAATCTGAGTTAGGACAGTGTTTTAGTTACTTTTCCTATTTGATAACTGGAAAACTGCTTAAAGGAGAGAGGAATGGCAATGTTTCCTCCTCTCTAGCTACAATACTCTTCTATGACTCCAAATCTCTCTCTGCAATTACCCAACACAGATTAGTTTCTTCTCTCTCTCCCCTCATCTTTTATCTTTACAATGGATAATAAGCCCTTTTTGTTAGTGGGGTGGGGTTTTGGGGCGTTTTTGTTTGTTTGTGGTTTTTTTAAATCACAATATATACTCCTCTGCCACATACATCTACATCTATACATCACTTCCAGATGACTTAAATAATGTTACTAGGAAAAAAGGACCAAATGGGGAAAAAAAGCCACCTGGAAAATTTTATTCTGAATATGGAAGGAATAAAGTGGTGGGTGAAATGGCTCAGAGGAGGAGGTTTCATGAAGAAGACAATTGATGGAGAGGTGGCTGCTTTGCATGAGGTTGAATTTTGGTTGATTCTCTAGATCCTCTGAAGACCCCGGTCTAAAGTGCTGCTGTTTGCAGCCTGTCACTAAGAAGTTGTGCTCAAGTAGGGCTCAGATACTTCCATCCCCCATGCTCTTTGTAGCTGCTGCTGTTAGACAGGAAAAATCTTAGTTCAAAACTCTAGCATTGCTCAGAAAAATGTGACCTCTGAGCTGGAAGTGCTGTGCTTCTGAAGGGAACGTTCTGTATCATGGAAAGATACAATCTTTTTATATATCACTGCTTAAACAGTGATCTGAAATAGTCTGGAACTGTCCTGACTTACGGAGTCCAAAGTCTTGTCTGTTTGGAAGGCTTCATTCAGTGCAGTGTATTATCAAATGCAATCTGTTGCAATTAAATTGCATCTTGGTTTTTGAAGGTGCGTTGGCTTTTGGGGTGGGGCTTGTGGTGTTTTTTTGGGTGGGTTTTATGGGGTGGGTTTTTTGGGTTGGGTTTTTTTGTTTGGTTGGGGTTTTTTGGTTGTTTTGTGTTTTTTGTTTTTTTTTCTTTTTTTTCTCCACAGAATGAAGTAAGACCCTTTCTCCTTCCTGCAGTGAGTGTGTTTTCATTCTGTTCAGGTTGTGTTTCTCCTTAGGTCAAGGAAGGCTGGTGGGTTTGCCCTCAGTTTAGAAAGGGATTGGTGGAACTCGTAACTTTTTTCAGTAATCTGTAGAAAACAGCTCTTGTCGAATGTTACCCCTATTTATGGCAGTACCTCCTCCCGTAAGCCTACAGGCTACAGTTTTGGGGTGGCTTAGGAGGAACCCGAGGCTGTGGCGCTGCGCCTCAGTTTGGGAGGGCTGGAGCCCCTAGGACGTTCACCCTTTGTCGCTGGCGGCACCCGGCCCGCTGTGTCCCCCCAGTGTCCTGCCCTGTCCCCCGGTGTTCCCTCAGCGCCCGGCGGTGCCGCCGTGACCCCTCAGGGCCGGGCCGGGCCGGGCGGTGCCGCCCCGCTGACGGGATCCGGCGCGACGGCGTCCGCGCCACTTCCTGGCGGCAGGAGCGGGCGATGGCGGCGCAGGACGTGCTGGGCCAGACCGCCCGGCTGGCCTCGTCCAGCGCCCTGCTGCAGGTGCGGGGCTGCCCCTCTCTCCTTCTTCCTCCTCATCCTCCTCCGCCTCCTCCTGCTGCTGCTGCTGCTCGGCGGGGCTCCGCAGGTGCTTCCCGTGCGGCTTCTTTCACAGGTGCTGTTCCGGGTGATCACCTTCGGGCTGAACGCCTTCACCCTGCGCTACCTCTCCCGGGAGCTCATCGGCGTGGTCAATGTCAGGTGAGGGGAAGGAGGAGGCTCAGCAGGCCCCGTCCCGGGGCTGGGGGGGCTGTGGGACTCTGCGTGTTCTCGGTGCTGGTCTCGGCTCCGCGTCACTGGCGATGCTCTGATTGATGCTGTGCAACCTGCTGTTGGGTGTGTCACAGTGTTTGGTCATTTCATGCCTCCCCAGGTGTGTTTTGGCCTGAAACACCGATAGCACTGGCCTAGTTTTCTTGTTTAAACTGTCAGCTTGGAGAGGAAAAACTGTATACAACGTGCTTTTCCTATGGGATGTACTCTGTACTTGCACTTTCGTTTTGTAGCGTATATTTTTGCTATTTGAATCATCATGTAATTAATTTCTCTCCTTTTTTAGGAGATGGTGATAATTTAGCTTATATCACCATGTTTGCACACCTGTAAGATTTGTGTGCTAGGCAGTCCTGCGTAAAAACTGTGATACTACTGCATGGAGGGTTTTAGTGGTATGTAAAGAAATTGCTTTCTCTCTTTTTTTTCCCTTTTCACCTCCTTTAGGCTGACTCTGCTGTACTCAACAGTTGTCTTCCTCGCCAGGGAGGCATTTCGCAGAGCTTGTTTGAGTGGAAGTGCAAAGAGAAACTGGACCAAAACAATTAATCTATTGTGGTTGACGTAAGATACCTTTAAAAGTTTACTTCTGTAGAATTTCCTATTCTTGTCTGGGAACTCACAGAATGAGAAGCAATGTTTATTTACTGAGGTAATTTTTTCAGCACAGATCATTTAGAAGTGATCATTTAGAACACACTCAGTTGTGTTTCAGGACAGATGCAGGAAGCTTGTCAAGTTGGTGCTTTAGCATTTATGGACTTGATTTCTTGCTGGAACACATGAGGAAGTGCATTGTCAAAGGAGCCATTTCTTCTGTTGCTTGAGTTTCATTTATGTAGCTTTTGAAGGAAAACCCTGTTGCACAAATACACAGTCCTTTGTTTTTTCTTCCTCTTCCTGCACAGTTTTGCTCTTTTATTACCTGATGGGGATTTGTGAACCTGCTTTAGATATCTTTTCTTTCCTTGTCAGACTAACTTTTTAGTCGAGCCCTGGTGCAGATTAATGGCATGGCAACATAAATGTTTGGGAAGGAGGGATGTGAAAAGTGAAAGGGTGAGTTGGAATTGAACAACAGGGAGGAAGTAGCATTGCTTCTTTCAGCTGTGGGGCTGTTTATAGCAGAACAGCTTAAAGTCCACATGACGCTGCAGCCAGAGTGTAATCACACATTGCAGTAAAGTAGATTTTATGACTTGTTTCTCCCTTCTGGTTCCTGGTTCTTTCTGCTCTCTCGCTCTGTCAGCTCTAGCTGCTGTGAAGCCCCAATTGGGCTGGCTTGGGAAGTAAATTTAACTGCCTGATATGGTGGAAAACTACCCCTGCATGATAAAATAGTGTTCTTCCATTGGGGCACCTGACTTTCCCTGGAACTACCCAGCTATTAATTGAATTTGGCCCAGCAGTGGGGGGTTATATATGGTCATCTGCATCCAGGTATGAAGCCGAGGGATTGTCCCTGGCATGGATAGGTCTAATACTAATATTAGAACTAGTAAAAGGTATTAGTTCTGTTCTCTTAGCTGAATTATAGTCAACTTTCTGCAGTCTTTTAAGTGAGCATTAAATTATCAAGATGACATTGNAGTTCTGTTCTCTTAGCTGAATTATAGTCAACTTTCTGCAGTCTTAAGTGAGCATTAAATGATTGAGATGACATTGACTGTGTGCATTTTTTTTTTGTTTTAAAATTTTCCTTGTAGAGAAGCATAACTTCAAATGAAGGCTAACTTTGGTGAAGCATCTGAAATATGTCTTAGGAACTTGATGTCAAATATCTTAGGGGTCTGGTAGTGTGAGGGTCAAAGAGGTCTTGCTTCAATGATGTAAAGTTTAATGCATTCTGCTAGAAGCTGCTCTGTGTTCCTGAAGCAGTGTCACCAGAAGGGGATGTGCAGGCTGACATGGGATCAGAATTGTTTGGTCCTAAGGCACAAAAAGGCAGATATTTGACCTTATGTCTCTAGAGCAGAAAATGGACAAGTCAGAAAAATGTTTTCTGTGTTGTGCAAAGAATGCCTTAAGGATGTTCATTACAAAGAAAAAAAAATGCATTCTTGGTATAGTATTAACAGGAATTAATTACTCAGAGCCTTATTTTGCGTAGTTATTGTGGCTATATGTGGTGATATAACTTATTTTTCTTTGGGTTTTTTTTTTTTTTCTGCTGAAGTAACATTTTCATTAATTAGTTTTTATGTTGACTTTTTAGAGTCCCTCTTGGTGTCTTTTGGTCTGTTATCTTGGGCTTAGTCTGGCTACACTTGCTTGAAGTACCCGACCCTTCTGTTGTTCCTCATTATCAGGCTGGTGTAGTGGCATTTGGTCTTTCTGCCGTTATTGAACTCCTGGGAGAGCCATTCTGGGTTTTAGCACAAGCTCATTTGTTTGTGAGACTTAAGGTTAGTAAAGTACACGGGGTGTGTGCATGGGGGGGAGTTAACTTCTCTGTTGAAAACAGCAGATTACTGACTTGATCTTTGTGTATTCAAGCACATAAAAAGCCCCTGCATGTACTGTTTAGCACTGTATGGCCTGGTTTGTAACATAACCAGGAATTTGTACCCGTTAGAGCAAGCAAGGTGGTTTATTTAGACATTATCTTCAAGACCATTAAATACTGAGACAGGTTTCAATTGGAGGGAGAGGCACCCTGCTTTCACAATTATAGATAAAATTGTGAAATGCATCTATTGAGAACATGATAGTCTCAAGCAGAATTTTCTCCCCTATGTCCCATAGAAAGGACTGGGAAAATACAATGGAGGAATTGTGAAATGCAATAATAGAAAACTTAGAGAAATTACAACCTAAGCTGGCCAGCTCAGCAGAAAGAAACTGCGATAAAGTCACACTGACAGAAAATGTTACATTCCTACGTAAATTCTGTGCCTTAAACTAATGTATTTTAAGCTTGTGTACGTGGTTAGGATGGCAGAAAATAATCCTTCTCTCTCTGTTTTCTGTTTCTTAAAGGTAATTGCTGAAAGCCTTTCTGTTGTGTCAAAATGCATTTTGACGGTTGCTTTAGTGATCCTTTATCCTCAGTGGGGCCTTTACATTTTTTCCTTGGCTCAGGTAAGTTTCCTTTGTTCTCTCTAAGCTGAATTTTGATTTGCTTTTGACATTTAGCCTGCCAAAGAACTTCGGGGAGCTGAGAGAAAAAGCTCCTGGGAGGTTTAAGATTTAGAATTTATATTTAGTGTTTTGCTGATACTCATTACTGACTTGGTGCTTTGACATTGAGAGTTAAATGGAGGTACAAGAAAAAATACCTTTCTGTGAAGGCACATCTTGCAAATAAGGGTATGTTATTCTAATCACACGGAACTTTATCAGTCTGTACCACCAACCTGTGTCACCTTAACTGAAGGTGCTAATCGAGTGCAATGAACTCAGGTTAAAACTTTTTCTTGATAAAAATGAAGGAGGGATAAACTTTTTCTTTCAGTTTTTGCACTTGCTGTTGTAGATCACTTTTAACTGCTGGAAATTGAAAATGTTCTATGAAATAAGAGCTGTAGGCAGTAGCTACTCTGTCAGCTTGATTTTTGATTGAGTAATTGCTTTATAATTGGACCTTTATCTTCTAAAATGCTGAATAAAACATGAAAATCAGTAAAGGGCTATGATAACCTACAGGTTAAAAAAAGATAAAAAGATCAACAGCGTTCTTGAGAGATGTTCAAATCCTTACCTCCTTTAATATTTGATAGGCATCAAGGCTACTTACATTTTCTTCTCACTGTATTTTTAACGAGTATGTAGTTCTACATTTCTGAGTAAGTTTTGTATCACTGTTTTTCTTCTTTCCTTCCTGATTCTTCCAGCTTTTATATGTCAGTGTTCTGGTAATGTGCTATGTAATTTATTTTGTGATGTTTTTGGGATCTCCTGAAGCCACAAAGAAATCATTTCCAGTTGCTAGAGTGAAAGCTCTATTACCTAATTTTGTGGAAGATGAAGTAAGTTGCTCAGTTTATTTCTTCATTTTTTTCTTAAAATCTCATGTGAGGGCAATTTGAATGTTACTTTGAGACAGTGGAGTTAATGGTTTTGGGGGTATTTTTGTACTATAGGAGATGTGATAGATTAAACGAGAAAAAATTATTTACAGTTTGTGTTAGTTAAATTCTTGCCAGAAAAACATCATGAAGCTTGAAGTCTTTGTGATTATAGGTTTGTTGTTGCTGACTTGGTTTGTACAAAATATTAATAGACATTAACTGGAAATGGACCATCTGCACTGTGCAGGAGAATGACCAGGTATCACTGGATCTGAAGCAGAAAAGAAATCAGAACAATATAACAATGGATTTTGGTACTTTGACCTGTGCACAAAAAAACCATGATGTTACACAGCATTCTAAAGACACTCAAATATCTCTCAAATAAAAGAGAGGCAAAGAAAGAAATGAAAAGACTCATTGAGGAAGCCAAAATTCTGGATAAGATTTACAGATTGAAAAGATAAAGGTGGTTCTTGGTTGCAAATCTTACAAGGAGAGTTTGAAGAGCAGTAAACAATTCATATTTCCAGTGAGGGTGAAACTTATATTGGCACATTAAACACCGTGGTTGTTTCTTTTCCTATCTCTAACCTTGATTAGGATTTTCTGTAGAATGCTCCTGTGGGTACTTCATCTGCAACAACAGCACTTTTCAACAAGTGAATGTGTTTTTGCCAGATCAGTGATGCTGGTGCTTCAATTCAGCAATACTTTAGATTAGTTGTTAGTAACTGGGGTGTTGTGGGTGTCCTCCTCACTACAGGAGTTTGAGCTGCCCTACAGTATTGTGCTGCCTTGCTTTTTCTATTTCTATTCTGTAGTTTCAATCATGCTTATTACATTTCAGTACTTTTTTTGCAGACCTTTGTTAACTGGAAGGAAGCACGCTTGACTTGGAGTTTCTTCAAACAATCCTTCTTGAAACAAATTTTGACAGAGGGTGAGGCTTGAATTAAAGTGTGAGGGAAGAGTGTGAAGACTATTTACAAAATTGACCTAAAGTTTCAGGAAGTTTGGGTGGGGGAAGACGCATATGATTGCCAATCTGAATGGAGTTTTTGAGGCTACTCCAAACTAGGAGTTGTCCCATTTGAATTTGTTCCTTGAATACCTAGTGTTGGAAGTGCCTGAAGAAGTGTTGGGAAAGATTTTGGGATTTGTTCTCAAGTTCTTTATTTTGAACTTACAGGTGAGCGATATGTGATGACCTTTTTGAATGTGTTAAATTTTGGAGATCAGGGTAAGTGTGATGGTATTGTGGAGTTTTCTTAGTCACTGCTCTTCACATGGTTCTGAAAATGACTTAAAGTGTTTGAATGTAACTTGAAAATCTGAGAATATTTCAAGGCCTTTGTGATTTGTGAGATACATTTCAGAGAATTATTGATATAGATAATAATCAATTTAAGATAATAGAATTATGGAATAACCTGTGTTGGAAGTGACCTTCAAGATTATCTAGTTCTAACCCCCTGGCCGTGGGCAGGGACATCTTTCACTAGATACATACCTTTCTCTTTTCCTGTGTCAGTAAATCATTATATTCTTGTTCCCATTCAGTGAACTTTATCAGGATCCTCTAAATTCCTCTACAGTAAGAATTTTTGGTGTGATTTGGTGCTGTTCTAGATCCACCTGTGTATTTGGTGCTTCTGTCCTACCTTTGCCAGGAGCAAACCTTGCAATTTTAAGCTGTAGTTGCTTGACTGTCAGAATTTTTAGAGAATACTGCTTCAATGTTGCACTAAATCCCACTTGTTTTCTCTTTTTTTTTTTGGTGGAGATGCTAAATTAGAATTCATGTTGTTATTAAAGGCGTGAAATTAAAATGTGTCTAAAACTCACAGATTGCTTTTTTTGTTTTAAGGTGTATATGATATTGTGAATAACCTTGGTTCACTGGTAGCAAGGTTTATCTTTTTGCCCATTGAGGAGAGTTTTTACGTCTTTTTTGCTAAAGTGTTAGAAAGAGGGAAAACTGTGAAGGATCAGAAGCAGGTATGTTTATTTTGAATTAATTACATGTCAAATGCTTGATTTTTGTTACAGGTAAATTACATCACAGAAGTGTGACAGACAGAAATGTGTGTTTAAATTTGAGTAATTGAGGCTGTTAAAATTGAAAATTGGGGAACAAAAACGTTGAGTGAGGTTGGACCAAAAAGAAAAGAGAATGGGTAAACTGTGAATGAAATAGAAATTAAATATGCAGTAGCCTTGCATCAATGAAGTTAACATCAGTTGCTCCAAACAGTGTGATGTAAAGCCCACTCTACTGTGTATTTCCAGATATAGCAAACCATTATTTGAATCATGAGATCTATAAAACAAATGCTGTCTGGAAGTACTTTATTTACTTAAGCATATCAATAGCTGTTAGATAATGTTTCTGAAGAGTGCACCTTTGGGAAGACAAGAATTGGGTTTTTCTTGTGTGTTTGAGTTGTATGAGGACTATTAACAAATAAGAGCTTTCTTCCACTGAGTAATATTCTTGATCACTGGTGAAGGTCAGCCTGTAGCAATCCCACTAATTGCACATCAGCACACAGTTAAATCCTGTGCTTCAGGTCCTTGGTGGGCTAAGAGAGGGGGGTGGGGGTGTGTGCGTGTATTTTATATAAAATCTACCTGGTGTGTATAACTGGAAAAATGGTGGAATAATAAATATGTAAAAAATGTTGCCAAGTTAAGAGCATGTGTGTGGATAATTCAATAACTAAGCATAAGTTTCACACCTTTTTACACTATCCAAACTGATTTGTTTCTGTGAAGTAGTATTTCTGCATGAGAGTGACTACTATTACATTGATTCTGGTTCATGGGATTTACTACATTTTTTTTCCAGGATGACGTTGCTATGGCTGCAAATGTATTGGAATTGTTGCTGAAACTTGTGCTCCTGATTGGCCTCACCATCACTGTTTTTGGCTATGCCTATTCTCAGCTGGCTCTGGATATTTATGGAGGCTCAATGCTCAGTTCTGGAACAGGTAAAGATTTATAGACCTGGCAAAAAAACACATTCTTTAAAAAAAACCCCTACAGCTATTAAGATTTTTTTCATAAATCAGCAGGTTTGTTTTTTCCTGTGAATCTGCTACTGAAATCTGTGACAGCTCATCATAATCCTTTGCCTTGTTTGTGTTCCTGTCAGGATAGCTAGACAGGTAACTTGTTCAAATGAACTTAATAGTATTAACACTACAACTTCTATATCTTAGTATCAGTGACTAAAAACAATGCTGTTTGATAAAAGAAATCATTGTCTACTTATCTTTCTAATGTGTTTTTTAGGTCCAGATCTCCTCCGGTGTTACTCGTTGTATGTCCTGTTTCTTGCTGTCAATGGAGTAACTGAATGCTTTACATTTGCCTTAATGTGCAAAGAAGACGTGGACAGGTAGGAAACAGTGTCTCCCCAATATTCCTGTAAATTTATTTGTGCTGACCTTATAAAGAGGATATTTTTGANATAACTGGAAAAATGGTGGAATAATAAATATGTAAAAAATGTTGCCAAGTTAAGAGCATGTGTGTGGATAATTCAATAACAAAGCATAAGTTTCACACCTTTTTACACTATCCAAACTGATTTGTTTCTGAAGTAGTATTTCTGCATGAGAGTGACTACTATTACATTGATTCTGGTTCATGGGATTTACTACATTTTTTTTCCAGGATGACGTTGCTATGGCTGCAAATGTATTGGAATTGTTGCTGAAACTTGTGCTCCTGATTGGCCTCACCATCACTGTTTTTGGCTATGCCTATTCTCAGCTGGCTCTGGATATTTATGGAGGCTCAATGCTCAGTTCTGGAACAGGTAAAGATTTATAGACCTGGCAAAAAAACACATTCTTTAAAAAAAACCCCTACAGCTATTAAGATTTTTTTCATAAATCAGCAGGTTTGTTTTTTCCTGTGAATCTGCTACTGAAATCTGTGACAGCTCATCATAATCCTTTGCCTTGTTTATTTGTGTTCCTGTCAGGATATCTGGACAATTAACTTGTTCAAATGAACTTAATAGTATTAACACTACAACTTCTATATCTTGGTATCAGTGACTAAAAACAATGCTGTTTGATAAAAGAAATCATTGTCTACTTATCTTTCTAATGTGTTTTTTAGGTCCAGATCTCCTCCGGTGTTACTCGTTGTATGTCCTGTTTCTTGCTGTCAATGGAGTAACTGAATGCTTTACATTTGCCTTAATGTGCAAAGAAGACGTGGACAGGTAGGAAACAGTGTCTCCAGAATATTCCTGTAAATTTATTTGTGCTGACCTTATAAAGAGGATATTTTTGACTTAGCAAGGGCTGCTTTCATGATCCCTGTAAAACGTGAACTGGTTTTCCAAGTCACTGTTTAGAGCAGGAACCAAATAAAGTGTCATTTTGTTGTGGAATGTTTATTTTCTTTAATATATTCCTAATATAAAAGAGCAAAAAATGCACAAGTTTTTACATTCCTAATAATTATTATTAAATTCTATTTTCTGCAATGATTGTACAACTGATTAGTGAAATAGAATTTCCTTCACATAATGTAGTTCTTGGTTTAATTTCCTTGATGTATTTTCTATGCTTTCAGATGGTTTTTTTTTCCATCTAATTTTTCAGATTTATCTTCACTAGAAGATGGCAAGAGAAATTCTGCTCCTTATTTTCAGAAATAAAAGATCATTAGTAAATGAATGCTGTAACTGCATGCATTGTTAAATAAATAATGTTTTTTTTTTTCCCCTAGGTACAATTTTGTTATGCTGGCCTTGTCTTTCATATTCCTGTGCATCTCTTATTTCTTGACCCACTCGTATGGCAGTGTGGGCTTTATCCTTGCCAACTGCTTCAACATGGGCATCCGAATAGCTCACAGCATCCACTACATCTATGATTACTTCAAAGCAAGCTCCCACAGGCCTCTCACAGGCCTGCTCCCCTCGCCGGTTCTGCTGCTGGTTTACATCATCAGTGCGGTGATCACTGCTTTCTCAGAGGTGAGCATCTTCCTCTCTGCTTCCACCGGGAATGCTGCTGTCAGGTGGCTTTTGTGTCCACAAAAAGAGCAATGCCATTAGGAAAAAAGACTTTTGAGGGTAGGCTGGGAGATTTCCATTACAGAAAGGCGGGATATAAAAATAAGAGATTCTGTCTTTGTATTGGAGTTCTCTGCCACCTGTACAAGGTGGCTCTGGCAAGTAAAATTTTAACGCATTTCTGCTGTGTGTAGATAATCCATGTACTTAGTTATTAATAATGGAAATTTTGCAGTGGCACCAAGAAACTGTTATTAGAAATTCTGTAATAAGAAGAAGTGATAAACAACCAAAACTAAAACTGAAAAAAGAATTGCTAAGAGCGTGTTTAACACGTTTATTCAGTACAAGATGGTAATTGTGCAGGCTGATTATTAAGAAGATTGTATATTTTCAATATACAAAAATGTGACAGCTTGAAAATCCATTATGCCCGAGAAATGAGAGTTTTATTTTTTGGAATGGGAGATCTCCAGTTTTGTTAGAAAATAGTCTGATATATTGCTGTGCAGTGGCAGACTTGCATGATAGCATCAGCAAAGTTTTTTTTTGTCATGTCAGTTAACATTTCTGCATGCCAGATAACAGCAGCGTCCTCATTTACCAGCTATCTACTGAATGGTTTTTTTTGCAGACAGAATTTTCTTAAGAAAGCAAATGTTGTGACTCCTGAAGTTGATTTATTGTAGGGTCAGTGCATGTGGCAGAACTGCTTGGCGGTGGCATTGGCGTGTTGGACAGAGGTGTTGGACCTTACTTCTTGTTGAGACAGTAAATGCACTTTGTGCTGCCTGGTTTTCCTGCAATCACTTGTTTTCTTTGTTGTAGGTGTTGTTCTGCTGTGACAAGGGCTGGATGGCCAGGCTGATCCACATCAGCACAGGTGCCCTGTGCTTTGCAGCAACCCTCGTTACAATGTTCTGCACAGAGACCAAGCTCATCCACTTTGTCAGGAGCCAGTTCCTCTCCCGCTATTTGAAGAAAGGAACATGACCTGCTCCTGTGCAGAACAGTTCTTGTATGTGCTTGCAGTAAAGGGCTGTGTTTTTTCCATAAGATCTAGCAAAGTAAAGGGTTTCCATGAGTGTTTGGAAGCATTGATATTGGAGTGGCAATGTAGACAATTGCCTGATGAATATTATTTTGTCTTTTGAACTGGTCAGTATAGCAAAAGAGAGATGAATAATTTTCACTTTATGCACCGTTCTTTTCTAAGCTTTCCTTCAAACAGCCTCTTAGGTAATGAATGAAGATCTAAGCTGCACCCTCTGACATAACCTGGTTGACAGACTGCACGTGGACAGCTCCTGTTCCTGCCTTTGGGCAATGTGCAAAGGCCTGACATGCCTTAGAAGGCCCTTATTTGGCATGGGGGCTGCTTAACTGGGGAGAAAATGGTCAGGAAAAAGAATCCCATGCTCAAGAATAAATGCCATAAAAATACCCAAAAGCTGAGGAGAACACTAGAGAAAGGACCAACAGCAGTGTGAGTGTTGTGGAGCAGAACTCAGTGTGGTGCAGCAGGATTGAGCTGTCACTGTGGGAGGTGCCAAGCAGGGAACAGAAACTCTTGACATTTACGACTAAATTAGTGGAATACACAGCATGTGTCCATGCTGGCTCTGTGAGATTATTTCAATCAGCAGATCCTTCATGTCTGAGGGCATTGATTAACTTGTCAGAAATACTCTGAAACCATAGCTGGAAGAGGTTTTGAGCATTGTCTGCAGAAGGTGTTGAATACAAGCACTAATGGTGCTGTTTAGAAGGGTACTCGTAAAACTTCTTACTTTCATTCTGTTGGTTTTTGGGTTTGTCTGAGATTTTAAATGCCAGCATGAACAAACTTGTCTCAATAAAAAATATTTTGTTTTGTCTTTGCAATTAAATGTTAAATATATTTAATCAGATTTTTTACAAGGATGCACATATATTGAGGATTCCTTTTTTGGATAGTAAATACTTCCTTTTGTTCCAGTGTTTTCCTCATATCTTGTTCCTTTTCTTTTTCAGTCTTACCCTCTGGATTGTTTTTTTTTTTTTGAATTGTTGAAAATTTGGACATTCAGAAGTTCTAAAACTCAGCGTTGGGCTGCTAGTTTAGGTGTATTGATGGTGTATTGTACTGCTGGTCCAAGATCTGAATTGGACACTTCCAGAATGTACAAGTGGCAGGTTTATAATGATCAGCATCCCCTTGGAGGTGTTTGGATGGACCAAAAAATGTCAAGGGATGAAAAATGTGTGCTTAGACATGTGCAGTTGAAAGCTTTTAGTTTAATTATGTAGCAACACTGCAAATCCTCAGACTGCTTAAAAGAAAATCCCTGCAATGGCACTGTTGAGTTCATTGTGGTGACCACAGTGCCCGGGGTGAGATGCTTTCTAGAGTCAGGGCATTCAGCTTGGTAGCTAAAAATATTTTCTTAACCCTGGTAATTCTCACTTGGAAAACATTGCCAAAGATACTTTATGTGGGAATTTGGTGACTGAAATTGTCACAGAGAAGCTGAAATGTAACAATGAAGGGAAAGGAGTGGCCTTGCTCAGCCAAGGGCAGTTGTCTCCATGGCCTGGCTGGAAGGGAGTGGATAGAGACTTGCTGATTCTTACGCTGTTCTGAAATCTCTCAAAACAAGACAAACTCTACATTATACTGTCCTCTTAATTGAGCTCAGTAGTTCCTTGCCTTTTAAATTTTTCTTTTCTAAGTGATCTTGCAGCTTTTTTTCTTTTCTGTCGGGTGTGGAGTTTGCTGTGAAGTACACTTTCGTATATTGTAAAAGCTTGAAACTTTATAATAAATTGTCACTGCTTACAGGTTTTTTCCTTTACTTGCTCATAGTACAAAAAATCAAGACAATTGAACCTATGGACTGTTTTTTAGGGTCTGTCTTTTTCTGCATGTCTTTGGGATCCTGCTGTGGCAATATCTCGATCCATACAGTGAACTTCTGTAACTCCTTGGAATGAGAAATTTTGTACATTTCTGCACCTAAAGTGCTTCGGAGATGAAAGAACTTCTCATACGAAATGAACTTGAAGTCATTCTACCTTGTCTTCTCTTACAGCCTCAGCTGTACACTGATATTACATTTGCTACTTACACTGTCAGGAGTAGGGTGATGTGAGATCTCCCTGTTCAAATAGTGACCTGTGTAGTCTCATAAATATTTTTTAACATAAATGCAGTGAATGCATTTAAAGACAAGTTACGTTTTTGCAGTAATTTGTTTTATTTCATATTGGAAAGGCTGATAAATCTCTCTTGTGTCTCGAATGCAATTTTCTATGAATCAGGAAGACATTTAAGGTGGCTTAATGATTGCTCATGTGCAAATTAAGGACACATTCCTCATTTAAACATCGTCGGTAAGCAGCTCAGTAATGGTTGACTGGTTTTTGTGATATGGAATGTTTTATTTTTGATATCTTTTATGTGGCAGGAGACTGCAAGGATGGACAGGAAGTAGGGACCTATGAAACTGTCTTCTGGTTTCTTGTTTATCAGTGGCATCCTTAATGTCAAAGCTGTTAATTGCTTTTTTGCTAAAGCAGCAAACTCTCAAACTCAGGGACCAAGTTGAGATTGAACTTGACCAGGTTTCCGTTTTGTTCTTGTCCTGTTAGTCTGTCAAAGGCACAACTGTCTCAAATTTTGTGAAGCTGTTCAGCAATGTTTTGAAGTCTTTTAGTTTAAGCCAAAGGTGAAAGAAAATGTTTTTTTGGAGGAAAAAGTTATGATTTCATGCTTTGTGGTGTGTTTTTCTTACCTACTAGATGAATGAGTTTCAAGGTAACACTAAATAAAATTTATTTCCTTTACATGTTGTTCTTGTCTTCCACTTGATGATTATTGGAGTTTTGTTTGTATCATTGGTACTGCTGATGCTTGAATTTGGTTGGATTTTATAGGATATTTATGTATAAATTCAATTATCAGCCTAAACATACACACCATTTCCTAACACACACACAGTTAAAATGTGCTGTAGTAGTTTTCTGAGAAGTGGCATCATTAGAGTAATTTTCTTTCTCTTTGTTTCTGTCAAATTGTGTGTTTGTATGGATTGGAATGGGCAAGTTCCTTTGTTTGCTTTTACAGTGCACTGTGATAAAAACTGATTCAGTGGCCAGGAATAAACCTGATATTTAATGAAGTTTTTTAGCTGAATTAGGTGGTGATTGGCAATGCTACTGTTGGGAATTAACCAATTAACCAATTGTTCAACTGTTTGGTTTTTCCCTAGTATTATAAATATTTTATTTGTAAAGAAATAGCAAAGAAATTTGGAGCTAAAGCTTTGCCTAAATGATTAATCTGCTTTAGCAGGCAGGAAAGGTAATGGATATAAGTTTGAATGCTGATCACAATTTAGCACCCATGAGGCATATTGATTTCTTAGTGCATGTGAAGGATTGTGTGAGTATGAGTGCCCTGAGGTCAGTCTTAATTCCCTAGTTCCTGGATAGCCCTGTCTAAATTTTGAAATTCTTTTTTTGGACTTCATATTTTTTGCTGTTTGAACATCATACTTGTTTGGTTTTTTTCTGTGATTTAATTAGCTGATTTTAAAGATAGTGCCGAAGAGAGGATCTGAAGCTTTTTGAACCATATCAGTGCTTCAGTAGATCTGCTGAGCTGTAATGGTTTTGTTGATCTCAAAATGCATCACTCATCTGCATTCTGAGAGTGCGAGGAAATGGAGCTCATTTTCCATATAATCTGAAAATGAGGTTTGAAGCTCTGCACGTGTGATGTACAGCCAGACCCTGGAAACTGAGAGTAGGGCCTGCTCAAAAACGTGAGCAGCTGGGCATCTAAAGAGCACTGATAGGAAGTGCTTATCTCTGTTTCATTTTGGATTACTGCCATGGAAAGATGTGTGTTCTCTCAAGTTTCTGGGTCTGAGCTGTGCTTCAGGCACCACCTTGCTGGAATCTGGAAGGAGGGGTGAACCCTTTTCAGTGGCACGTCTGTCACTGCACATCCCTGTAGTGAGCTCTGTTCATGGAATCTGAGAGTGTGTGCCCCCTGTGCAGCCAAGGTAGGATTTTCTGGTAATTGTGGGGAAAGGCAAAACAACTCTGGGTTTTCCTTTGTCAGACTTCCTGGTTAGCTGGGCTAAGTGAGCCTCTGACAGAGCTCTGTGTGTTGGTTTGCTGGCAAGGTTTTGTGATTCACGGATAATGTGTTTGGTATAATTTATCTCCAAAGTTCTGTGCCATCCCACTGAACTGAGAAACTGGAAAGGAACATAACCAAGAGGACAGATGTTTTATAGCCATGGGCCATGAGTTAAGACTGAATAATTAAAGAATCTGTGTCAAGAAGAAAAATAAATGGAGAGAGATAAGTCTCTAAACGCACATCAAGTGTATGAGTAGTTCTAATCTAGTAAACAAGAATCGTGTTTTGTTCTTTGTGATCCATTTTTGCTTCAAGAAGGGAAGAATGCAACAGAGCTTGGGAGAAGGCTGCAAGGTTTATCCCTTAACATTCCTGATTGCAGGGATATTCCAGACACTTTCGTCCTTGGGGGAGTATGAAACAGGTCACTGATTCTGTTCTGAAGGGATTGTGTCTCTCAGAGAGCAACTGGGGCACAGTGAGGCACTGTCTGTGAGAAGGTGCCTTGTCATCACTTGGGAATATCTTCAACTCCTTCTTTTGTTTTTTTAATTCCTTTTTCATTCATATGTTGGTAAACCATTGATAACCAACTCCTGTACATAGATATGTCCCTTATTTGTTGCAAAGAGTCAGCCTAGCCAGTCTCATTGAGAAAATACAGTAAGTCACCAGGACTGAATTGAGAAAGATGTTGGTCAGCTTGCTGAAGGTTGTATTGTGGCCTGTTTGCCAGCCCTGACAGCAAGGAGTGAGGAGGGAGTAAATTAAGGTTGCACAGAAAAATTTAATTGTGGCTTTTTGGTTCTGGATGCTTGACTTGGCAGTGCTAATGTTCTCCTAATGGAAGGGGGTTTTGGGAGTAATTTTGTAAAACAAGTACCATAAAGTGCACTTGTATGCCTTCTCTTATTTGTGTAATGATTTTTAGCAGCCTCTCAGCATGGGTGAGGAGATGGTGTGGGATGAGGAAAGGGAAACATGGCTGAGTACAGCACGTGTGCAAGGAACAGAGTGTCCCTCTGAGGAGAGGCCTTTAGTCTGTGAGTTACTTCCATTTCTGAATGCATTTCTGTCACTGCAGATAAAACTTCTAAGTATGTCTCTGCACAAATGCTTCTTTAGGCAACTAGGAGAACAAGCTTGGAAGAATCAGTGTGCCCATGATGTAGAGTACACTTTGCCATGGACTGCTTGTCATTCTGATTTGCTAGTCAAGTAGGGTTTATTTATGCATTGAAAATACGGGCAATAGGGTGTGCTAATACTCTGTTTCACTCTCACTAATAGTTCTCATATTTGAGGTTGACTGTATATTAACCTGTGGAAACTGTGGGTTTTTTCTGTGGTTCCTTCAGAATTGTACTGATCAGTTTTAGTATATCTTCTCCCTCAGATGACTTTATTACCCAGTAGCTTCACACATGTTCACCTGGGAGCTCTGCAGAAGCACAGGATGAGGAGCAGGGAAGTGCTGCTGCTCAGCACCGCTAGGTTGGAGGAGGGCTGAGTAGAGTCTCCCCTGCTCCAGAGGGATAAATGTCATAAGTCATGGCCTGAGTCTTGGCTGCATAGCTCTGAGCACCTTGCCTCAGATTCCTGAGGAAAAGTTGTGACAGCTGTGGAAAAAGTCTGTAGTAAAGCCAGGCAGAATAAGAAATCTAGGATTGCTTTCTTGAGACAGCAGCTCCAGGATGAAAACCACCAGGTCTTTTGGAGTGAAAGCCACAGCTGAAGCAGAAAAGCAGAATAAAATCAGAAACTGAAAACAAGCACACAATGTTCAGCTTTGGTAACTGGGCTTTCAAGGTTCTCAGTACTCCACTGGGGCTGGCTGCTCACCAGGTGAGGAGAAAAGGAAAAGATTTCTTCCCATCCAGAGGAAAATATAGTGATGTAGGTCATCTGAAAGATATTTTGGTGTTAGAGCAGGAAGCTTTCATGGCTGAAGATGCATTGAGGAAGGCTGAAAAGGCATTTGCAATCTGTCAGGGGAGCAGTACATCTACGGCGACATTAAGGTTGCTGCAGTATGGGCCTTGAGGTGAGCTGCAACCGATTTGACTTAATCTATTACAGTTAGGAAAAGGGAAATTAGTCTCTGTAGGGTAAGAAAAGGTGGACTTGAAAGCAGAGGTTGAATTATTAAAGGAACAGAACAGAATCGAAGTGGAAGAACAGAAGAGAAGTAGTGCAGAGTAGTGTGTGCTGCAAGAAGCCTGTGTTCAGCATCTGTGATGAAGTGCATGTGATGAAGGACATACAAAAGGCTAGGCAATAAAACCTCCAGCAGTGCAGTTACTTGGCAGTGGGAAAAAGCTTAAGCAGCTTCAGGGCTGTAGTTAGAGGCAGAATTGTGGATTGGATCATTCAGCTTCCTCGAGGAGTCTCCTGGTCTTTGAAAAGAGCATTGCAGGAAGAGCAGGGTGTGGTTTGATTTGTCGGTGCAGAATTTAGCCCAGAAGAACTCAGCCCGTGGCACTGAAGGGGAGGCTGTTGCTACAATCCAGATCACTTTGGTGTGGATATACCAAAATACATGGAAAAGTCATTTCCATTCTTGCACCAAGACTTAGACCAGTTTTCTTCTCCTAGTCCATGTGGGCAGCCCTGAGGCAAAAGAATGGGAGAAATTGCAGGTGGAAGCACAGAGATGAAAAACGGACGCTGCCAGAAGCAGCTGTCACACGGTGTGATTGGGAACGCTGTTCTCTGGGGGGGATCGTGGCACACAGCGAGTGCAGGGCAGTGAAGCTGCGCTGCAGACTGTGCTTTCCCTGACACCACCTGTGCTGCCTGGAGGAGCTCTGAGTGGATATAGTGTACCCCACAGTGAATTCTAGGTTTAAATGAATTAGGGAACAGAAATGGAAAATTAGAAGAGTTTTGCATGTTTGCATTGCAACTAGATGTGCATGACTTAATATTCACTATTAAAATAGTAGAAAATTTCATGTATTGAATAGGAACTCAATCTTGAATGATCAAAGGCAATTGGTAAATATTTCTTATTTGCAGATCGACTTTCTTTGAATTAAGTGAGGTGTGTATGTTGTGCAGTAATTTGGGTAAATGAAGAAAGAGAATTTAAAGACAAGGACTGTCCCTTCTGGTTGAGGAGGGGAAACTTGAGCCATTGAAAAAGTAGTGGAAGATTTTGGGAAATCACTTTTTTTCCAAGAAATGCATGGGCTGAGGGAGTAGTAAAGTATCAAATTAAAAAATAATACCAGTAGTAATACTCTAATTTTTCTTCAATGATAACAAAGTGTTTTTCTGTTATTAGAAATGTCAAGCAGCAGAGATGGCATATGAATTTACAAAGAGTGCCACAGCCATGGAATATTAGCTGAAGGCACCCCTTGACTACAAAAAAAGCTTTATAAAAGACAAAAGTTAATTGAGCCTTACAGCCCAAAAAAGAAAACAAACATAAATGTAAGTGAAAGCTAATCATGCAGAACTTGAGCAAGTCATTACATGCAGTTCCCCTAATCTTTGGCACTGCAATTAATTAATAACTGTTTTGATGACCTATCTCACTTATCAAAAAATCACCTGGCCACTAGCAGGAGTAATTGTATCAACGTATCAAAACCTGGATTGATTTCTGTGCCATTTGTTGCCACCACAAAGTGCTGATGTTTGTTTGGGTTATGACAGCCTGCCCTGACTGCCAAGTGTATTTCACTCAGGTAGGTGTAAGTGTGTGTGTCAAACAAATCTGTACCTCTGTTAGAAGATCACAGAGCAAAGAAAACGTTTCTGTTGCTACACAGCAAGCATTAAACATCAGTGGAATCCAATTTGTACTGATGTATTCACAAATATTTACTAAAGTAGCAGTTCTTGGGGATCATTCATTATGGAATGCCAGAGGCAGCTTGCAAATTCCCCTTTGAAATAATTTGTAAAACTGCATGTCGTGGGGTTTGTTTTCTTATTGCTTGCTTGTGGTAGGGTGTGCAGGATCTTGGTGACTGTGGCGACTTATACAAAGTGAGGATGAGATAAAGTGATTGTGATAACCTTAGGCCAATGGAATGGTGCCTGCTCCTCCTGATGGGCAGCAGGTACACAGGTTATATGTCAAAATGTGCTGTTTCTTTCATATGTATGTGGAGTGACTTTCCCCTTCTTTTTTAGAAGATCACTGGAGTAATTGTATGTAGTTCATCTACTGAACAGTGTTGTTTTTGTCAAATGAAATGCTTCAGGTTTCTTAATTTCTGCATGAGGGAAATAATGAATTGTGTATCCTTTCCCCCTCCCCTCCTGGACTGTCTCCAGGGTGGTGCACACTGGTTCTTTGATGCCCTGACTGCCAACAGCATCATCTTGGCAAAAACAATGAAAGAACTGCCCCCCCGGTATGTTGTGTGTTCTTGTTCCCACTCTTTGCTCTGTCTTGATGCCATCTATGTTTTCCTTCTTTTTCCTTTGCTGTAGCAGCCATGGGACCCCAAGGAGATACTTTTTGTGTGTTTAATTGTGAAGAGCTTACATGCATGTTCTAGTTGATTCTTCAGCTCAGTCCTGTATTATTTGAGCAAGTTGATGTGCAGCAATTCAGAAAAGGTTTAGACACCATCAAATACTTCCCTACCTAATTCTGGGCTTAAATGTTTATGTGCAAGGTAAGAACATGTTCATCTGATCACAGCAAATAAAAATCACATATCAGTTCTTTTAAAAATACCTCCCTATTTTGGGAATGAATTTAAGTTCTTAAGTTTTAGAAATCATCTGTTGCTAAAGTAAAGCCTGGAGAGAAAGGGATCAAAGCCATTTGTTGAGCAAATATAATTTTCCAATAGTAAATGGATTCTGTCACCTGAATTGAAATATACTACCTGAAACTAGTTCCCTGAATACTTTTAACAGTTTACGAAGGGTTCTGACTGGTCATTTGGATTTTTTTTTTTCCCCTGCGGCTGTGAATTAGATGAAAAAATACTTCAGCTGAACGTAACATTGTTTTGTCACTAGGAAATTCACTGCTGGCACTGAATTCAGCCTGGAAAAGTAAAGAGGTCGTGACACAACATCTGTTTTGTGGAGAGCATAGTTATTACCACCAGTAATGCTGCAAACACTGGAGTGGAAAAAATAACTCCAGAGCAAAGATGCCTTTTTGACCATTGTTTTATGGACTGTGTTAACTGGATTTCCCTTTACATGTGTGTTTGGAAGGTAAGTTTGAACAAAGTGCTCGTGCTGCTCAAACGTAAGGTGGAGCTGTTTCTTTGTGATAGAATTTCCACCTCACCACCTTCACATCTTCCTTTTTTTTCCTTCCTCCTTACCACATTTTCAGTGTTGCCAGTGATTTTACAGGCAGTGTGCTGGAGGCATGTGACTGAGGTTTGTTAAACTCCTGTAACGATTTACATTTGCTCTTAGGTTTCATTTTTAGCTAACACAATCCATATGAGACATTAGGGGATCTCACCCTACGTCTAGCTGTGGTTAATCCTCCACACCCTATTGCTAATCTAAACTGACTTGGATTCCCATGCCGTGCTCCCCTGCGCTGCTTTTAACTGGGGTAGCTTGTTCACCTCTTCCTTGGGGTGATGGTCTTTGTGTGTCAGTTAAAAAAATTTGAAGTACATAAATACTATATATTTTTTATCCACTTCCTGTTGGTATTTCTGTATTTTTACAAATAATTTTAATCTGTTGTTTCTAATGAACGTTTTCTGAGGGCAGGAAGTGTTGTGACATCCTTGGAAGCAAGTTTCAGCGTTAAGAGGTAATATTTTCCAATGGCTGTATTGGCACCTGTGGCTGGCTGAGCTACTGACCCTGCAGACAGTGTCACAGTGTTGTATTTCTGTGCTTTGGAGGAATGATTGCAAGTGTGGATGCAGTGCTCCAGGGGACACTCAGAGACTGCAGTTGCAGGCACCTTCCAGGAATGAGCACCCTTCTCCTGTGCCTGGAAAACCTCTCTCGTGCCTGGTTTGCTTTAACTTTGCAGTTGCTTTCTCCAGGTCCTGACTTGCAGAGCTTCAGACTCTTACCCTTCTCGTTAAAAGCCAACTCCTCAATCCTTCCATTATCTGGCTCACTTGAAAGTCTCAGCTGTGGATTTCAAAGCTTCTCTGTGAACTGGATGTGTCTGTGATTTAACTTGGAGATAGCCAGCTCCAAATGAGAAATTCACTTTCTGTGTGTAGCAGATAGTGTTACACAGCCCTGAGGAAAGCTCATCACACACAAAACAAACTGTGGCAACCCCTTGTGATAATGAAGGTTTCTTTATCCTCAGGTTTTGCAAACACTTTAGGTATTGAGTAATCATCTTCTATCAGTGCTCTTAGCAGAAGCCCCCCCCCGGGTTCACCTGCAGCCAGTGAGACAAAACCCTTTTGGTGAGGTCATTCTTCTCTCATTCAGTTCTGTAATGGAAAGGCTGACTCACCAACCCAGCCCAGGAGAGGTAGATAGGATATCTACAGTGGCATTTCCCTTTTTCAGCCCTGTTATGCCACATATTAGTCAGAGTTCATTTATTTCATTAGTTTACTTTGTAAAGCAATTACATAACTGTTACCACAATAGGACTGGAGTGGTGTTTTACATTTACTAAAATAACTTGGCAATTAATTTCAAATGATCTCTGTGCAGTAATCTCCTACATATAATAGAATTATTCAAATGTCTATGAACATTTTACATGCAGTATTAGAGTGAGTTAGATCAATCAAAAAATTAATTGCATCCAAGGCATCAGTATAGCCTTGTGGGATCAGCTGAATGCCAGTATGTCACAATAAAGTCATAATAATTGATGTAGCATTGAATCGTGCCTTTGCTTCTCCCTTATGATGGCAATTTTATTAGCTGAGCAGGCTAGGTGGAAAAATGAAAAGAAAAGAGAAATGAAAGTAAGTTAAATACCAGCTAGTGGCCATTAACTTTGATTTAATTCTGTGCTTATGTGGTTTATCATCCTGACACTTTCTGTATGCTTAAAAAAGCTTGTTTTGCCCAATTGCACTTCCCCTGTGCTTCCTATTTATATATGTGTAGAGAAGAATGGAATATGTGGCTGAGCATTCAATTCAAGCTGTCAACCCAAAATATTTCTTCTGAACTTTGATTTGATTACTTGGGTAGTTAACATGAGAAGTATCTCTCCTGGTGAGTGTTTGTTTTTTCTTGGGCTTCTTTCTTTCTCAAAGTGTCACTCTTGGATGATTTTCGTCATAGAAGTAGAGTGCAGATACCAAAATATTTAATAATTCTTCTTTTCACTAGCAGATTTCTTCAGTTTAATTTTTAAAAAAAATCATAAACCAGGACTGTTGCTGTATCACTACTACTGAAGAGCTGCTGAACTCACTTATTTGGCTTTTTGTCTGTGGGTATTAGGGAACAAAGAAATTCCTTAGCTTCAAATTCACCTACAAACTTTTTATTATTTTCAGAGAATCTGTAAACTAGACACGAATTTGTTCTCTTTATTTGAAAAGCCACATTGGCAGTCATCAGGTATAGAAAGATAGTGAATGAGAAGGCAAGCAGGGGTAGCAAGAGGCAAGATTGAACAAGAAAACCACATTGTTGCCTTGGTTTAGGGAGGGGGGGGTGGTAGCTGTTGTTTTCTTATGGCACAGGGACCTGAAAACAGATGGTGAAAATAGTTAAACACACTCAACTTGTAGAGCTGCAGCGGGGTATTCAGGTGGGAAAAGCATTCAAACACGAGATGGAAATCCAGACCTACAAAATTCTGAGCTGTCAGGGTTCATGAGTAATGCAAGAAAGTGATATAAGAGTCTGGAAGACACCTTGGTGCCCGAGAGCTGGCAAAGGGAGCCGTGGGGATTAATGTAGGACTAGAGGAAGTCTCTTAAGTCCATGTAAAGTGACATTTTCCCTGTGAGTTTGCCTGTGTTAGCAATGCTGTTTTGTCTTGCTTTCTTTAGTGCTTCATCTACCCAGTCTTCTTTCTTTCCTTCATCTTACTGCTATATTGAGAGCAGAATCAAATTTGCAAAGCTGTGGTGCTTGTGGACAGGCAGGAAAACTGCGTGTTCACGCTGAGAGAACCCCAGATTGAGTCGATTGAACTTGTTAATGGCGGGAGGCTGAAGACAAATGTGAAAGTCTTTGGACTTTGTTCTCAAGAACTGCTCAGATCCTGATAGATCTATTTAAAAGCACCTGAATTTGAGCAGAGAAGCTGTTATCAACTCATCCCTGAAGGCAAACCCAAGGCAGTAAGTGGAGAGGTGGTGTGACTCCAAGTGATTGAACTATTGCAGTGTGTGGGTGACTTTGCAGATAAAGCAACTAGAACTTGACCTCTGATCAGGGCACTTCATCACTACAGAGCTGACAAAAATACACCATCAGAAAAGTAGATAAAGCATGGAAAGGGGATGGGGAGGAAATAAAGCTTTGAAAGTTTAGAAACCTGAATCTTTTTCAGGGCTGGAATTTTTCAGCCTGCATCTAAACAGCAGAGTTTGATTTGTGAAAACAGGCAAACTAAATCCAGTTTAGCTGGCCCAGTCCTGATAACAGCTCAGTGGGCTGATGCATTCTGATTTTCAGGCACCTGACCTGGTTGAGCTGGGCTGAGAGCTGTGCACCTGCAACCACCTGCTACTTACCTTCTTTTTGCACACTGGCTCTGGAATACCTGCCTTGGTTGTATGTGCTTAGACTGCAGTGTGCTTAGATTTTCCCTGCTGTTGGTGACACAGTGACAGATGATTGTACAGACAGATATTTGCTAAATATGTGCAAGAATGGAAAGGGATTGTGACTTTATAAGAATCTGAAGGCATGAAAAATGAGGAAGAGGTGAGATAGGTCAGCAGTGAATGGTTTGCATATGGTAGAAACACAACAGTTGGCAGGAGTTTTTCCTAAATTATAACTTTCTAATTTTCTCCTCATTTGAATTTATCTAGAACAGATATCTCTGTGGAAGTGACAGCAAAGCCCTCATGTTTGAGAGGTAGTAAAATTAGCCGACATAAAGATGCAGAACATACTGCAGATTATGTAGCTGTAACTCTATGATGGAAAAAATCTGTTCCCCTTTCCATTTACTGATTATGGATTTTAACATGCAGTAGGTAGTATCTAATTTTTTTAATCCTTAAACCTAAATAAAAGGGACAGGGATAATTCACTGTCATCATAAGGATGTATTGTCTTGGCAGACGTTGCCAGTCAGACTGTGATTAAACCTGCCCTTCAGAGCTCCTAATTTGAAATGCAATGCGAAGTTAAGGCATGACAGAAATATTTCTCATGGTCAACAGATCAGCTTTCTGATTCTGAGTAGAATTTCACTAAGTTTCCTTTTAACTCAAGTAACCTTCAAAAAGGCTTGGTGAAGTACATGGCATCAACAAGTAGCACCGGATCCTGAAGAGCCAGCTCAGCCTTTTTAATAAAAAGCAATGATTCCTAACAGTAAAAACTGAACAACACTTGTGTGTGTGTGGCTTTCCCTTGTGCATCTGCTTTGAAATTGTGTTGATCTTTCCCTAACTGGAGGCATTTCACTTCTTTAACAGGGAATTTGAGGATATCTCCCTGCCTTTTTGTGCCTCTCTGGGTCATTTGTCACAACTGCTGTGTTCCAGCACAGCTGAGGTGTTTTAATGGCTTTAACCTGATACACTGTTGTTCCCCTGCACACAGTGTATTATTTTCTGTTCTTTTTCCCCACCTTCCCTTTCCCCTTCTGTATCCCTCCCCTCTCTCCCTTTCAGTAGTTGGTTTGCTTAGCACTGAGCCTGATTGCCAACCATTGGATTCCTTTGTTCTCTGGACGTTTCTCTGCCAGGTTCTGGGTTCTCTTTTACTCCTGTTGTACAAGATTTTACTGCTTGTATCCTCCAGCACAAAAAAGTGAAATTAATTTTGTTAATTAATGCTTGACTTCTTATAGTAATTAAGAGTTTATTAGATTGCTTGTAATTATCTCATTTATTTCTCAGTGTGCAGAGACAATTTTTTTATTTGACTCAAAATTTAATCATATGAGTGATTTAACTAAGCTATTATTTGTGACCTTCGTTTGTACAAGTATACTTTGCTCCTTACTGGCAATACCTGTGAGGCTCGGCGTTTTTTTTTTCTATTTATGTGATCTGATCAATAGTTGTGAAGTACAAAGTTATTCTTTTCCCCTAAGCTGTGCTTGTGTAAACAGTTTTCAGTCAATTAAAAATTTCTCTACAGACTTCTTCTTTCCCCCCCTAAAATTACAGGTAAAGCCCAGTGAAATTTTGGGCTCCCCAAATCCCCTTTCTGTAAGGAGTATAAGGTGCAGTCAGGGATTAAGCTGGCATTGGAATTCAGTCGATTGATGTGGCTTCTGCTCCTCTCCTGGGTATTTCTGTCCCAGGTTTTTGTGTTGCAAATTTAGGGCTACTTAGGAGAATCAAGAGTTTGGAGAACAGACCAACAATTTAGCTTCTTACTGGAGCATTTGATTTTTGTATTTCCATAAATAGATTTGTGAATAAGACTCCTGTAATGTTTTTGTCTTACAGACACTGAAAAAAAAGTGTTTCTCAAATAAGGAATACTGGGAAATAGCTCCATGTAAGCCCATTTATCTGCTTCCTGTAATCATGGCTTACATTACTGCACAAAATGCTAATACGCTTGAAGCAATGCCATATTATAGCAGCAAAAATAATAGCAATGTCATTTTAATAGTTATATGAAAGTATTTCCCATAACAGAGGAGTTATTCTTACCTTAGATGATTTTCTTGTCTTCCATGGTTCTCCATGGCTTAGCTTTTGTGATGTTCATAGAACTGGGTATTGTCTTCATTTTTTAAGGCTATTCATAAGCATGTATTCAAAATGCTGTCTTAATTGTTTACTTGTTCTGTCAGCCTTCTATTTATTTTCTACAGCTGAAAAAAAACCACCACAACAGGTTTAATTGTAATAATCCTCTGGGTTTGACTGTTGTTTTGGGGTTTTATGGCTGTTACTGCAGAACCTGGTAGGAAGGAGCTATTATCAGTGACTAATGAATGAGGGTGCTTTCTTCACCTGTAATAACGTTTTCATGCTTCTCCAAGTATTTCTTCTTTTACATTTCTTTTCAAGGTTCTCTAAAGATTTTCTGTTTTTCTTATTTTTGGCATGGATCTTTTTATTCAAATTCATTAAGTCAGCAATAACTTTTGGCAACTTCAGTGAGAACAGTGACCTCTCAGGCTGGAGCTTGGAAACTTCCAGTCTCTACCAGTTCACTGCTCCATGAACATCTTAGCTGAGATTTGGTGCTTCCAAACAGCATCATTTTATGCAAGGCATCACTATTTGGCATCTAGTTTTACTTTCTGAATGAGAGATATTCAGTGATGAGCTTTCCCCTTGTGGGAAGAGCAATGCCATGAGGCCTTCTGTATCTACAGCGTTCTGAGTTTCCAGCAGTTGGTGGGGTGGGAGAGGAAGAAGGAACCCAATTGCATTGCACTCCTTTGTTCTGCCAAAAGATGGAGTAAATGATCTACTGAACAGCCTGTGCTGCTCATTGATTTTCTAGGCAACTAGGAACTTTTCCACAAGGAGGGAAGGTTTTCTGTCGGCTTATAGTGTTAAAGCTTCATACTTCTCATAATCTATGCTAAATGTAATGAGGCAGTTCTTCTTAATGAATTGACCAAATTGGTTGGTAACAGATGGGTAGATGACAAATGGGTTAATTAGTAGTCTTATATAATCAGTTTTTATTTCAATTATTTTGTCTACTTATGTGTGAAAGGGTTATTTTAAAACAGTCCTTTCACCTCTTGCAGAGAAAAAGAAGTATCTGCGTTATTGGTCAAAGCAGTCCCTTCTACAAATATAGGGATCCTCATCAAATCAAACTAAAAATAGTATTGGCATGCCATAATTACAAGTGGAAAAGCTGGCATTTTCAGTGATACAAGCTTATTTTAGACAGTTGCTATGGAACACTAAATTTCTTTGGCAAATAAACCCGTGTGCTGTAAGCATAGCTGGGTATGTATTGTCTTTTTCTTCAGATTTTCACTGTCCGTACTGAAATGACCTGTTGGATTGTAGTGATTGAGCTTCTGCCATCAATTACACTGGCATGAAAGCAATAGGCTTTGTTTTTTTCCTGTAGCTTTGTTGCCGTATTCACTTCACTCAGTGTCTGCCTTTGTGCCAAAGGACTCTGTCTAATTGTTTCTCTCAGGTACACACTGAGTGACTCGACACTGTTACTAACCCCTTGAGTTAGGGGCTGCCAATCTGAACCATTAAATAAGAAGTGCTGGGAAGACTAATCAGGATAAGTTGAAGGAGGCTGAAATCACAGGAGACAGACTGTGCAATTTAGATTCATCAGGTAAATGAACTACAGACGTGTATTGTGGATAAAACTGGTCCCAGAGTGGCCTTTTTTGTGTGGTAACACCATGGTGACTTTCCAAAGGTGCAGCATGGTGAGCTGCTGTTTTTACAGCAGTCTTTAGTACATGTGTTGCATCTAATGTCTTGTGTCTTCCATTGCATAGACTGTATTTTCCCCCAGAAACCTCATTTATTTGTAGAAATCTCACCTGCAGAAGTGGTCTCGTTTGAGTCCTTCTAGAAAATCCTTTTTTCAGTCCTGATTTTGTAGCTCTTCAGAGAACTGAGAGATGGAGGACTACTTTGAACATTTCCAGTAATGCAGATTTTTTTTTTTCTCTTTAAATGTCACTAACTTGCAGCACTAGAACAGAAGTGAAATGTCTGGTGCGTGGCAGAAATGGGGCAGAGAGGTTAAATGTCGTATTTGGATGTACTCGGGAAGTCTGTGTCAGAGTGTAGTCCAGAGTAGAGTTTGGATTTTGTATCTGTTTCAGGTTACAGATGATTTTATTACAAACCTCTTGATATGAAATTTTAAACATAACCCCTTGATTCCCTCATCTACAAAAAAAAAAAAAAGCCAACAAAACAACCAAAAACCTAAACACAAAAGTAAGCACTCAACATGATAATGTGAAATGCAGTGTGGTAAGGTGAAGGAATAACGTCACCAAATTGGAAGGTTGGTTTGATGATTCAATGAAGTTTGTACATTTTGGGCATTACAAACACTGGCAGCTGTAATTGTGTCTTACAAGACTTTATTCAGCTTTCAAGGGCGTTTATATAACTTTCACCCATTATTGTAAAAAAATGCAAGATATTCTAGGTAGATCAGAAGTTCACATGAAGAATGTTCATACTGAGAGGATGATGAGGAGAAAAGCTTTGATTTGACACATTGTGATGAGTTTTTACTTAAGTGGAGTCCTTTGCAGTCCTACATTTGCATATTGCACTGTTCTCAAAATAAAAAGGACTCTTGGGCTTGCAGCAGTTCATATTTTAAATACTCTGACTTTGTTACCTATTCTATATAAGGCATAACTATCTGGAAGAACAAACTTAAATGTTAATGAATTCAACTGCTTTATCCATTCTATATGTATTTGTTTTAGGAGAATTGGAAGGTGTGAGCTGAAGGGAAAGGGAGATAAGGGAGGAAAAGATGCTTTGTGTAAAACAGTTGCTTCTAGAAGTAGATTTTTCACTTCAGGTCAAAGTACTATTTCAGAGGTAGTCAGTATGTATAATGCACAGGTTTGCTCCTCCATTGCTTAAAAAATATCAGTAAATAATCTAAAATCTGATACTGTTGAGGTGGTCAAGGCAAAGTAAATTTAAATTTGCAGGACACAAAGCCGGACATTGAGGAACTGGAGCACATTGTGAAGAGTGGTTGCCAATCCCGTGGTGCTGTGAGGTTGGCCTGGTATGAACTCTAACTGCCATTATTGCCTTGTGCATTTGAGATGTTGTGCTGCATGGGAAAGGCCTTTCCATGTGGAGATGACCAGTGTAATATTTGCAACTTTAAGGTCCCAGTTACTGTAGATGTTGAAAATGTGCTTTTTCCCTGAAATCCCAAATGGTTCCATTTAAACAGTGGGAAGCAGATTTAATACACTGAGGTAGACCATAGTATTGGAAACTCTCTCAGAAATCCCATTGTTTTCTTTCTGCTCTGTGCTTCTTTTAGCTGTGCCAACAGCTCTGTACATTTTTTTATCGTTTTATGTGGTGGGATGCACAGATGCTGCTGAAATGCTCACTGTGGAAATGGGCACTGGGCAAGAAGCAAGTACCTGCAGTGTCTGCTTGTGTGGACATCAAGGACTTGGTTTAAAAGTTGTTTGTGCCTGTCTTGGTGGTACAGACAAAATGAGAAAGGCTCACTTCATTGGTGGTTTACAGCATACAGATCAAATGTTGATTTCTCCACATGCGCTGGCACAGGGCACTTGGAAATGATAAGTGTGTCGGTGTAAGTATCTTCCATTCAAAGCATTTAATGCCCTTAAGTAAATTGACATGAGATACAGGATTAGTCTGCAGTCTGAGCACTCAGAAGTTAGACACTCAAATTAAAGGCATTGCCTGACCTCTTCACAGAGGAAATTGCAAACTGCAAATCTAAGTGTCATGATTTGAGTTTGATTTCTGGATGTCCTTTGAGCTGCTGAGAAAAGGCAGAGTCATGCTGTAGCTCTGGTTCTAGAGCAGGTCAAAGGGGATTGTTTTAGCTCTCACTGTAGCATAAATGTACAGCTGAAAAGAAGCACTAAGTGGTGTAATCACGCACACCTTGATTATATGCTAATTTTGTCTGATCTTGCTCCTATTGAAGTAACAAAACTGTCTTTGAATTAAAGTGGATCTGAACTTTAAAAGAAGTTCTATCTAAAAATCCTGTGTGTGTATATATAAATGTATCTTAGAGATCAAAAGGTTATGCTGTTGGTGTGCTGCTTTTTAAAAGCAGTATTGCAATGTTGACAGTGCAATTTAAATTGAGGTATGTGTTTGTGACAAGGTTGAGTGAGCTCCCATCTGCCTTCTAAACCTAAAATATTGACAGTAATGTAATCAAAGTTCTGATGTTTTTATAGAAAGTTTCCTGAAGCTGTCTGTCAGAAACCTATTAAATCTGAAAAAAACCCAAAACAATACTCCACTAAGGCTGACTTAAATGATTCAGGAAAATCCAGATCTCCACTGAATCTCTCTCTTATCCTTGCCATGAGACTAGCAGAGACATTGTGAGCATTTTCATGTTTCTTTCCATGTGCTTATTTTTCAGCATTTATAGATAAGAATGTACTGGAAGACACTAGAGCTGTTAATGGCTTTTTTTTTCCTTTCTTTTTTCCCTCCCTCTCCCTTTCTCTGTGTTCTGTTTAAAACCATCAGCAGCGCTATTCCTGCCAGGGCCTTTTCTATTTACATCTTTAACATTCCTAATGCCAAGACCCACTTTCCCTAATGAACAGACTTTTTAAATAAATGATTTTTTTGGAAAAAATATCAAAAGGAGCTATCTGAAGTTTTTAAATAAGTATATTACTGTATTTCCTAGCTACAGTGTGTACTTACTGATGGGACTAGTGGCATTGATGACATGTTTTCCAGTTAGCTGACTCATGACATTTTAACCTCTAAAGTGTCTGATGTGCTCATCACAGAAAACGGGGCTATTCTTTTAAGTTTCTGTCACATTTTTTAGGGAGAAGACTCCATTTGCAGGAATGTCTATAAATAATAAATGTTTGTAAATAGTCTTCTATTTGCTCACTTGTAGCTTCTAATTTAAAAGATAGTTCTAGCTGAAAGCCATCTTACAGTTGGTTGCTCAAATTAATTGTAGAAAGTGTTTGTTTGTTTTTTTAAAAAAAACCAAACACATCCAGTGGGGTGGCTCCTACTTCATATGGCTCCAACTTTCTCCTCATGGAGTAGAAGTAGTGCCCATTCTAGTCATAGGCCGAGTTCTTCCATGTGCCTCAGGTTTGTTAAGGTAGGACTCGATGCTGACCTTTCCTAAATAATTAAAACTCTCTCTGTGTTCTTTATGTTAAAACAAAAAGTTATTTGACTGGCCATGAATACATCAACTCTGCTCCACTTTCTTCCCACCTGTCCTGCAAATGCCCCAAGCTTGGGGCTTGCTGGTCTTGTTTTCTTCTGTGTTTGGATCTGTCTGGAGAGCATCACACATTCCCATGCAGGAAAGGGAAGCTGAATTGGTAGTGAATTACTGGTTTTCTTTCAGAGGCAGTTATTTAGCCCAGGTGTTTCAGGAGGGGGAGAGAATTCAGGGACTGTTTAGTGACCTTCACACTCAGCCTGCCATGTGGTTTGGTGTTGGCAGAACAGTCTGTGCTTCCAGTGGGACCTGCCTGGTAACACCACAGTGCTTACACAGCCATCCAAGTTTCCTGTGTGTGGTATTTTTAAACAGTCTTTCTCCTGCAGGTGGAATACTCTGTCTGTGTCAGGAATGTGCCACATGTGTAACTGGGGAGGATTTTTTTGTTTACCTTTACTCTCTGGCCCATTACCTTATTTTCCTCCCTCTGCACACATGAAGGGATCCTCTCATGTCCTATTTGTCCTGGACACGGGCCAAAGGGCTTTCACAGCAACAGAGACCCAGCTCTGGGAAGTAGTGGAACTGCAGAGTGTAAAAACATAATCTTTGACCCAGCAGAGCTTACAGCCCTCTGAGGGGCACCACGTGGAGCCAAAGGATGGGACATGATGCTCAGCTGAGTGAGGTGGAGTGAGTGCTCAAGGCAAAGCAGCAGGGCAGCGATGGGAACAGAAATAAATCACAAGTTGTCTGAATCCCAGGTTTTATTGCTCCGTGCCCTTGCCTTTGGTGTAGGTAATCCAACTTGACCAATGCAAAGCATCAAATCCAGAAGAAAGGAGGCTTTTCCCCTGGTTGGGAAGTTGTGTGACTGCTATGCAGAAAGTAATGTTTGCTATTAAATACAGAAATAAGTTACATTATTTATTCTGCCACTCTTGTTGGGAGTCAGTACACAAATATTTGTTCTGTTGCCTTAGTTTCCCTGACTATCAAGTAGTGACTTTAGACCGCTGCCTCTGGACACTTTTGTTTTATGGGCAGATTGTTGCCTTGGATTGATTTGATTTCATTGAAATATAGATAACATAAACAAGATGTTACGAGTTTATAACAATATCCCCTATAGACTCCTGTGGTGTCAAAGCTGCTGGTACTATTTCTGGCTCCAGAGTTGAAGTAAGGCTGAGAATGTGTTTGTTGCTTTAATGTTATTCCTGGAAAAGTAGTCATCTAATAATTCAACAGCAGCATTTTTCTAGATACTAAAAAAGCAATAAATACAAATAAAACAAGGAATGTTGTTAGTACTTGGTAAGAGGAAAGATCTGATGTGGAAAATCATAAACCTGGGAGCTGATGGGCTATTTTCTCCTAGGTTTAGATCTCTAATATTTCTGGACTGAGATAAAGTTTCTTGCTCTTACCTTTATTGTTCTGTTTTCATTATAGTTAATATCTTAATCTACTTTCCTAAAACTGTAGAGGAAACCATTACAGCTTCTCTGTGCACATTGGTTCTCTGGGAGTTTCTGCCTGTGTGATTTAGAGCTGGGCAGGGTCTGCTGAGTAATTTTCTTCTTACTGTTCTTGTGGTGCAAAAGATAAAAGCAACATTCTGTTATGAAGAAAGTTGAAAGCTGTGTTGTCTAGGCTTGTTTTCTGATTTCTTGTAAACTGCTCAGAATATCCTATAGTTTTTCATGTGAGTTAAGTCCCTACAGAATGCAGGTCCCACATGTTGTGAAGTGGTTGTAGTGTGCTTGTTTGGCCCAGCAATTCAGACTGTTTTCCAAACCTGGATCCTGTTTGTAGTAATGCTTGAGCAGGTGCCTAGGAAAATGCTTAAGAGCAGGATAAGCCTGTAATAACACTTCCCTCACTATTCCACTGATCCATTTCATTTCTGAACCTTTGTAAATTTTTATATCCTGAGGGAATGAGTTCTACAATGTAATTACATATTGCAATTTCATTTGACATCCTATAGCTCTTGTATTATGAGAGTTATTGAACACTTTTTTCCTATCTAACTTTCCCCTGTCTTCTAATATCTTAATCTTTATCATGATCTTATCTGCCTCTTTTCCAGATGTAGTACTGATGTATTTAGTTTAGAGCATGCTTATTCCTTTGTTAATAGTTCCTAGTATTTGATTTGATATGATTTGATTTGATTTGATTTTTTTTAACTGCTGAAGAAGTCTGAGTTGAGGTGCTTACAGAACTGTAGATTGTAACTTCAAAATCTTATTCCTAAGTAATAGTTTCCAAGTCAATCACTCTGTGTATAAAGTTAGGATCATCTTTCTCTGCATGCACTGCTTTGAATTTGTAAGTCTGTAGTTTTATCTGCTTTTCTATCAGTCACTCAGCACTGTCAGAACCCTCCACAGCTCTCTGCAGACAAGTTATATTTTTATTATTATGCATGCTTTCTCAGCATAAGCACACTTTCTCATCTAGGTACTCACCTCTTTTGCAGATTATTTATGAATATGTTGAAGACTTTAGACTTTAGCAGAAATCTGTGCTATGTGGGATCTCTATGTGATTGCTGCTTGAGTAGTGGGGCCACACTGGAGGCTTCCTGGGTTACATGGTGCCTTTATTTTTGTATCATTCATTTGTGAACATTTACCCAATTTAAATTGCGTATTTCTGTCCCTCACAGATTACTTTAATGAGAAATGTCACTGATATATGTGATCAGAAGCCTTATGGAAACCTGGCAATGCTGTATCAGGCAGATATATCTTGTCCATATGTCTGCAACTCTTTCCAAGAACTCTTGTAGATCACGAGTCGTGATTTTCTTCTAGAAACATTGTGTTGCCTCTTCCTCCATATGTTCTGTTTATGCATGTGTCCTTAATTTTTCCTTCACTTCTGGCAGTTCTCCTGCAGCATAAGCCTGAGGTTCTGGTCTGTATTTCTTTAAATTCTTCAAATCTCAGTGCTTTTAAAAATTGACACTGCAGTTTTACTTCCTTCAGTTTCTCTCGCATCAGGAGTGAGATTCTCTTGCATCTAAGCTATTCCATTTATTTCCTGTCATACTCGGGTGTTTGATTTCTGACACTACACATCTTTTTGCTTGCTTCTACACACAAAAAAGAAAGAGACTCTAACTAAGGGTTTCTATTATTTTAATGTGAACTGGATCAATACCACAAGGCAAGTGGTCCTGGGCTGTTGTGAGAGCACTGGGATAGAAATGACTATTGTGTGCAGATAGTTGGGACAAAAAGGGAGAAGCCCCTTATTGTTGCAGGCAAACTATCCCTTCCCACAGAAGACATCTTCAAATTGAGTAATCTGTATTGTCTCTGTGATTTAAGATGGATTTTAATGGGTTGAATGAATCCAGTGTCTTGGCACAGGCAGTGCATTTTTGGGAAGGTACGAGTTCTGTTCTGTGATAATAATTAGGTGTCATTAAGAGGGAGAAAGAAGGAATTGTTTTAAATGGCTTGTATGGGATCAGATGGAGAGAAGCCAACTTCTCAGCTGCTTCTAGGACATGGATAGGGTGTGTAGATTTGCGGAGAGCTTAGTCCAGCTGCTTAATACATGACTTCACCCTTGAGCTGCAGGTGTGTTGTTGGGGTGCATGGCAGGACATTTTAGTTATGTGGAGTAATTGGGGGCCATGTTGACTTCTTCATTGTCGTGTTTGCTTGTGATATGTTATTCCTGATGAAATTTCTTACCTGTGTCAAAGCTACTGTAACAGCAAAGTTTTTCCCAGCAAGCGGATATGCAGAGTGGAGTTAATTGTTTGCTGTGTCTGCACTACCTGTGCCAGTTGAGAATTAGATTTGATAGAAAACAAATGAATGCTTTTCCAAAGTCAATTCATAATCATTTTGGCCTCATTTTCCTTTATATTGGTAACTACTGTAGTTTTTCTTCTATTCAGAGCAGTGGCAATGAGCAAAAATTAGGCCGTCCTATATATCTGTTTTCATTAAAAAATTGCATCCATTACTCTTCTTATTTATTCTGTTCATGCTGCAGTTAAGCTTGTGGTAAGCTATCACAGGTCTAGATTCAAGTCACAAAGATGGAAAGAGTGTTGTGCAACATGAAGTACGGGCAATTGGTTCATATAATTTGGTGTGTGAGTGGCTATTTTAGAGACAGATTGTGTATGTTTCTCTTTGAGCTCTCTCTCAAAATACGTAGCATATATGCACTTTACAGCAACAGAGTATTCTGGTAATATTTTGTCTATAGTAGACACCAGGGAGTCAAAAAAATACCTGTATTTGTTAGAAAAGAAGTTGGATATTTTTTAACACTGTTGAATTAGATTTGTTTAAGCTTGCTCAAGTTTTGAATTCTTTCTAGACCTGTTTCTTTTTGCCCTGTTTGCCCTTACCAGGACTTTGTTCAACTGCTGAAACGTAATGCTAACACCTTGTAGGCTATGGGTCTCATTTACAAATCCCTTTTCAGTTACAGAAAAGGACAGAATCATGAGGGAAAGAATTGTGCACATTTAAAAAACATACCACAGGGAAAAAAACCCCAACCCTGTGCTGTTAATTAATTCTTTCTCAGCCTCATAATATATTTTAATTTGCTAGTCTGATACTTGCATTGTGGCAGAGAATAGTTTAGGGTCTGCTTGCCCTACCTGCATGCAGCTGTCTCTATTTTCTTTCATGTACCTGATAGCATTTGTATTTTATGCAGTTAAAATGACAATTTACAGTTTGCTCAAGGCAAAAATTGTACAGTCAAGTTTTGAATATATTCAAGGACAGAGGCTCCACAGGGGGTGTGTAGGTGTACAAATGTATGTGGGGTTCACAGGAGCACTTTGATGGCACCATTGCTCAGTTGCAGCAGAGATGTGCCCAGTATGATTATGATGTGACTAATTAGCATGATGTCATTGTGTGTCTCCAGGTTTGAAGCTGCTGTTTTGAGTGTTGCCAGATCTCTCTCCTAGTCTGAGTCCATCTGCTTCTGCTGGAATACGTTTTAGGATGGAAATTATTTATGATACCACTAAAATATATTTGTTTCTAGAAAATTGGATCATGTTGGTACATGTTACTTGTTATATGGTGTTGTTATTGCAGCCCTCAGCAACAAGTCTCTTACTTGCTTTATACTGTAGCTGACTCCTCTCATCCAATTCCCTGTAAAATTTTGGTCATCCAATAATACAGGGTTGTTTATTGTCCAATCTGAGTAAATTTCAAGATACACATTTACTGTGTAAAAAGCTTAATTTTGGGCGGTCAGTCTTGTAGGAAACAATCTATAGATACACTTGATCCTTTCTTTTGAGTGCAGATCTCTTCATGTAGCACACATGCTAAAACCTGATATTGCATGAGAGTGTATGCAGTGAGACATTCACGCTTATTAGGATTGCATATTTGATAGAGGCATTTTTGTAGTCAATATACAAAATTCAATCTTAGCTAATTGTGCTGTTACATGACATGTGCTTTTACCGTTACATTGGTTTTAAAAAAGCTGGTGGCTATGTTTTCTGTTACATAACCCCTTTTATCTAGTTTCTGTGTTTAATGAATTTGAGATACACAAGCATTTAGAAGTGTTATATTTAGTTTGCAATTGGTTGCCTGACAACATAGCATCAATCTTGTCCTTCCCCACTAGAGATATGGTAATGTTCTTGCTGGTCTTAAGAATACTTATGCACTTAGACTCAGAAAAAGGATCTGTCAGCAGCACATTACAGGTTTCCATCTGTTATTTTTTGGTACCTTCTTAAGGTATACTTACTACTTTATTAATAAAAATGAGGGTTTCAAAATGGAGCATTCAAATGTTGGGGAACAGCAGGTTTACAGCAGTGTGGTGCTTGTCATGTACAGAACAAGGAGGGAGCCCTGTAGAAAATTAAGCCTACAGTTGTGCAAATGCAGGCTATTAAAGCTTGGGAATATATGAAGAGAGGAAGCTGAGACTATTCAGGGAGGCTCTGGCCTGATGTTCCTTAACTTGAAAGCTTGATTTAGCTTGATTTTAATATTAATTCGGTCTCTCAACAGCTTATTCCTCTCTATGCTCACACATGCACCAAAAAAAAGGTGAAAAATGCTGTCTTCCATAAAGAATTGCTAAGGCCCTGCCCCATCAGGGACATTCAGATCTTGTGCTTTGGTCTTTGTCAGACTGATGGAGTCGGTGGCCCTTGCCTGGAGGGAGTGGCCTGTTTGTGCCATGTGCCAGGAGGTTATGGAGGATGGGAAGAGTCTCATCCAGGAGCACTTCCAGCTCTCAGTGGGGCAGTGGATGCAGATGTTGGTGCTCGGGCGGTTCCAGGCCCAACACTGCAGCGTTTATAACACTGGCTCTTATTTCAACTCTTACAGAGTTTATGGGATGAACAAAAGCCAGTTGTCCTGCTTGAAGGTCTGGTCTTTCCTGCCTTGCAAAGGCTTCCTGTAAATAATGGCATTCCATTAATCAGGAAAGGTTGCTCAGTAAATGGTAATAAGGCTCAGTTTTCTCACTAAAGAAAAAGCTTTTGTAAGTTTGTGGTGACCCCCGGCTTTTGGTGGATGGGTGAAGTGATGAACAAAATGGTGTTTTACATTTGACACAAGAATTAAAAATAATTAAGAAAAATGGAGCTTGTTTTTAAAAACACTATTCCAGCTGAATTTATATTTTCTTATTTTAAAATTTCTATGCCCTTCCTTACCCCTTAAAGTGCACAAGGGAAGGAAAGGTTTTAATACCCTTCTGAAAAAAAAACAAAACTGGAACTAAACTTTCAACTACCTTCATGTAATGTTTTTCTGCCCATTGAGAAAATATGGCAAACCTTTTTGTTAACAAAAATAAGAAAAGTTTTCTTTCATTAAATCCAGTTCCTCAGTGGGAACATCTGTGTTGAGAAGTTTGCCAGCTTTATTAAGAATTCTGATTATACTGGGTTGTTGACTTCACACTCTATCTGAGGGTATCTTCCTTTACAGTGCCCACCAATCTGCTCCTTATTCATGTCCGTGCTGGCTGTGACACTTCCAGGACATGTATCACCAAAGATCTCCAGTTTCTCAATAATTCCAAGTCTGAAAACTGAGAGTGGGTACTGGTTTATTTACAGCACATCTAGACCTTTAGCAAAACCATTCCTTAAATCTGTCTTATTTGGTAATTGCTTTTTAAAATTGTAATACTGACAGCACTGTAAATATCTCTGGTTTTGGTAAAGATTCTTTGGCATGGGACTCATTTATTAGAGCAGTTGAAAAATAAGTACATTAGGAGAGTTTTCAATGAGTAGCTTATTCTGGAAATTGATACTTTCCTTGGGATTTGAACTCTCTGTCGGTAAAAGTTTGAATCCCAGACCTTTAAAATGCCTTCCAAAGTTATTACCATTTGAATGTGCTGTGAAAAAAGTTTATAGTCACAAACCTGGAGTAGCATCAACTTTTTCTCCAGGACTTCCGCAGAGATTGGGTTACAGGCTCAGGAGGATTTCCTCAAACAGAGATCATCTGGCCCCTGTGTGGCTGGCAGAGACACTAATGGGATTGGCCTGTTGTGCACATACAGAATGGCTTCTCTTTAATAGTTAAATGCTTTTTTTACAGTGCTAAATATTATTGACACTACTGAAAAGGTGTTTAGTTATAAGTAATAGCAATAGAAGTAACTTGTAAACCTGATTATAATATCCGTTCTTTACAAGTATACCAGACAATTTATGTGTGTGTGTATTTCTCAGGTGATGAGTTTTTACAGAAGTGTGAGATAAGTATTTGTGTAGTGGAAATAATGTTTCTCTTGAATATATTATTGTTCGTATGCTGCTTGAAAACTAAGTTTGCAGTAATTCAGATGGCAACAAGTTCTGAATTGTTAAAATGAAGAACATCATGGAGGCCAGTGTGTTCTCTGCAGCTTTAGGCTTCGACATAATGGTGTGCGATGTTAAATATTGCACTGGTTTTATTAAGTCATGCAAGTCCATCTTACTTAGCCAGTGATTGTTTAGTAAGTGGATAAAAAGGTACCTGAGTGAATCTCAATAAATGCAGAAATGAACTGTAAATATACATCTAATATTCCAGGCAGTACTTCAGACCTGTAAGGCTGACTAGAAGCAGACAAAACAGTTTTTTTCAGGAGACTTGATTCTTCCCTTTCTGGTGCATATTGAATACCCCAGAGGAATAGCTCTTCTTTAACATGAAAAATGGTAACCCCTGACAAGGGAAAGTGATAAATCTAATTGCATTTTTGATCAGGATTGCAGCTGAGTGAGCAGCAAAATTTGCCTAAGTTTCTGCGTATCAACTGTTTTGTAGAATATTGTCCATATATGCACACATACAACATACATGTTGTAGTTGCACATAGTTATATCTGTGGAAACATACATGAGTTACTCTATAGGTGTGAGCTGTGGATTTTTAATGTGAGGGCTCAGTTAAGAATCTGAATATCCTTGCAGGACCTGGCCCTCTAGGCATGAGCAGTAGTGCCTATACCTTCGCGCTAACCCAGTCTGATGAAAATTATTCTTTCCAAGAGAAACTTGTTTAGCTTGTCTAGTAAAAATTGGATGGTCTTTTCTTCTCTGCTCTATATAAGTCCTCTGGAAATGATTAAATTTGAAATCTAAAAAGCAAGTAATCTCTCAGCAATAAAGCATAGTCCGTAAAATATACTAATTTATTGTTAGCTGCAGTACTGAAACCTGTTATTATACTCTGGACTATTTTTAGGCAAAGAGAATTGATAATAAACCCCTGATGTCAGTAGTTTCTGTGAAAGCCAAGAGAAGATTGTTTATTCTGTCCCTTCCACTGGTAGCTCCTGCAGGGAGTGCTATTGTCTCCTACTGGAAAGTGCTCTGAGCTCGTGGACAGTTTTCCTCCTATCTCCTCTTATGAGGAGGATTTGACAGAGGGGAAATAGCAATCTCCAAAGAACATGGAACACTGACAGTTCTACATCCCCCTTTGGATCTTCAGTGATTTGACAGATCCTAGGAAATAATTTGATCCCACTGTAGATTTATAGAAGGATTAAAAAGCGTAATAAAACCAAGACCCTTCTCCACACAATACTGAGCATGTTTATGAGTGCAAGAAACAGATGTTTGTAGGGGCATGTATCAAATTTTTCCTTGCTGCTGTGCCTTAATCTGAAAATAGGAAGCCTCAAGAGGGACTTGGTCCCTGTGCAGCTGACTGCCCACCCTGTCTCAGTTGTAAGTTGGGAAGAGCTGGGTAGTGCTGCCAGTACCACTGAGAACACATTCGTGCTCAAAGATTGGTGTGAAAGGTGTAAGGAAAATAACAAAATCTTGGGGCTGTGGAAAGCATGTATTGATATATTTCACTTTACTAACTTCAGGTTTCAGCAGACAATATTGTTCTTTATTCAAGGCCAGAGTGAGCCCTAACCTAGAAACTGTCACAGACAGAAGGTTGAAATGAAGACAAGAGAGTGACTAGAAGAGGCAAATCTTGGGCACGGGTAGAGTAGTATTATAGGGCATTGCAAAAAGGATTTTAATCTGCTCATATGACTCCAGAGACTCTGTCAGGAACCATTTCTGTTGTGTGGTGCGTCTGCACGAGCTAATTGAAGAGAGGTGGCCTTACAAGAGCTTTGAGTTGCCTATTGAAGGCCAGCAGCAGTGAAGAACAGTTTCAGATAAGGAAGGCAATTAATTTGACATCTCTGGTCACGACCTTATTTTCTTCTTTCGCATCAGAAAAGGGAAGGTTTGCTGGAATTGCTTGAGGAGGGCTGTTTATAAGCTTCTCAAGTTTGCAGCCAAACTTCATTTTTAAATCCATCAGTGAGATGACATTTTGTACAGTGCAGCTGCCCCTGAACAGCAACATTTTTAACCTATCTTTGCTAAAAAAATATAGCTACCCAAGCAGATCTCTCAGATAGCTAATGCTGCATTTGGCCAGGGATCTGGTGAGCAAAGGCTGGACGAAATACTGAGTGGATGAATACTGTGCTGTGCAGGCTTTGGAACTCCAAACAAAGTTTTCCATTACAATATAATGTATTGGCAAGAATTCAGCAAAATTTTTGGTATGAAGGTCTTCAAAAGTTTACAGTTGCTGTCCAATACATTATTTAGGCAAAAGGATCTTTAAACTTTCAAATAATGTCCTTCACAGAAAGTGATAAATGTAATAATGAAGTCACTTTGTTGTAACACAAGAAAGAATTAACTGATTTCAAGGTGTTCATAAATAAACTGTGTCATAAGTATTTACATAAGCTTTAAAATTTGGTCTCGAAGAGAAAATCTGGTTTGCAACAACTAAGCTAGTTCCTAGTCTAGGACTATAGGAATGGGTGTGGACTTAGGGCAGGGTTTCAAATAGATGGATGTCTGCTTTCTTTTTAGGACAGCTTTGCACAGTCCAAGGAACCAGTACCTGGTTACAATGTATTCAGTCAAAGCACTTTGCTCTTAATTAAAAAACCCACCTGCTTTGTAGGTGCAGGTTTTGGTTGTGTGTGTGTTGTTTTCAGTTTTGGGGTTTTTCTCCTTCAGTTACACAGGTCTTAGAGACTACTTCTATAAGAATCTTAGAGACTTGTTTTTGTTTTAAACAAAAATTCACAATGCTGTTAATGATGGCTACAGGCTTGTAAACAGCTGGGGTGCACTCTAGACCTAGACTGCAATGAAAAATAAAATCCCCACCTCTTCTTTGTTGGTTGTTCTTTGGGTTTTTTTCCTTTCGTGTGGGATGGACAGATGGGCTCCATTTCCAGTGGAGATGAAGGGGTGACTTTGCTTGTGGCCAGTCTGGGTCAGGTTTGGACTCACAAGCCCTGGGCTGCAGTGCTGCTGAACGCCCCAGTGAGCCAGACAGCCCTCGGGGTGCTGGTCAGTAGTGCTGATGCTCTCTGATTTCCTGCCATTTGCTATTTCACTGCACAATCATTGATATATTGGAGATTTTCTTTTAAATATTGGATTAATGTTTTCAGATAAACTGAAACTACCTAGTATATTGTTGAGAGGTTGTTAAATTGTTTATGATGATTGTGAATTTATTCTTAGTTGGTTGTTTATGTCGAGATAGTTTAGGATTATTTTGAAAATTCTATGCCTTGAAATTAATATACTAAACACAGAAAGGATTTTTTTCTTTTATCAGCAGGAGAAATGTTAAATATTGTATGTCAATATTCATTGCTATTATCAGACTGTCTGTATATTAAATGAAGCACTAGACTTTCTGGTTGGTAATGGCAATGAAGAAAGAATCCTAGAATATTCTCAGTTAGAAGGGTCCTATAAGGATCATCAAAGTCCATTTCCTGACCCTGCACAGGGCAACACCAGGAATCCCACAATATCCCTGAGAGTGTTGTCCAAGCACTTCTGAGCTGTGTCAGGCTGGTGTTGTAACCACTGCTCTGTGGAGCCTTTTCCAGTGCCCCATCACCCTCTGGGTGAAAAACCTCTTCCTAATACCCAACCTAAACCTGTGTGACAAAAAAGCTATTACTGCAGCAGCTGAACATTTGTGTCTCCTCTGCTGTTCCTCTTGACCACCCTGCAGCACACTGTGGTCACGGATTGTGGTTCTGACGAAAGCATTGGGTCATTTTGCTGCTTTAAACATGGCCAGGAACAGGTCAGCTGAGGGAGCCTTGAGGTCACAGGTGGCACTGAAAGACTTGCTGTGAGAGGAAGGAAGAATGTCCCATGTGACAAGTGTCACTGCTGCCAGAAACTGAGCTCCATCAGCCAATGTGTGAGTTGGCAGAACGACGTTGGACGTGGGGCAGTGAGTTAGTTTGTGTGAGGGGTGCTGACCTGCTCGGAGGAGGGAGGAGCAGGAATTCGCTAAGAGGGCATCAAAGATACTTTGTGTGGCTCTGGTGCTTGGCTTTTGAGGTCCATTAGTTTTCTAGAAGCAAGAAGCCGACAAATACAAAATTCAGCTTTGTCAAAAGTTATTTCTCATTCGTAAAATGCGCAGCTACATCGGTTGCCCTGCCTGGTCCAAGTGGCCAGGCTCCCATCATCGTAAGGAAGGTGGGTTCTGACTTCAGTTCAGTGTAAATTAATGTCTAAGTTAGTGGTGTGATTCCTCATAAACCCAGTGCTGGTCTGTTACCTGAAGAAAACAAGCCAGGCTGGTCTCCCCTAACCCCACAGGAGCCAGTGACAAATGACATTGAACTTAATTTCCCATTTTGCTTGGGCAAAAACATTCTCATAAAAGTATCTTCTAAAGTTTTTTCAACTTTGAATGAACTCGTTGATGCTGGGGTAGAAATAGACTTGAACTGATACATGTAATAAATGTTATTGCCTGTAGAAAATGTATCTTTTGCCTGAGATGCTATTGCATGGTGGTAACGCATTTGATTTCTCAGCCCTTGTCTTCATCATTTGTGCCTGTTCACCAGATTCATTCGTTCGTTCTTTATAGGCAGTTTTGATTGGCAGTTTATATGCCAGTGTAATTTAAGAACTCAATAAAAGTGCTTTTTACACAAATAATATTCTATAAAAGAGGCACATTTCTTCAGGGTAATTCCTCAGATTCTTAATGAGCCACGTAGATCCTGTATTAGATCATGGCTCCTTGTAAAGGGTTTATAATTATGCTCAGATGCTTTGTTTGGTGTGTAATCAGCTTTAATAATGGCCGTGTAACCATTGAGGGATGACAAGAAATGCTATGGAAGGAACTAGAAGGGACTATAGAAACTTAATTAGAGTATATAAACATTTTTCTAAATACCTATAAACACATAAAAATCTGAATTACTTTATAACTCTTTTCAGTCATAGCTGAGAAAGTGAAAGATTCTGTTTAACCTGAAGGCTTTTCCCATAAGCAGCTCAGCAGGACTCTGAGCTGCTGACCTGTGTGTGGCTGAGGATTTGTGCCTCTGTGGCCCGTGACTCGCTCTGTATCTCTGTGGACACAGGATGCTGGGGTGATACAAGCACACAAACACCCCTGTGGCAGCCCTGCTGTCCTCGGGGGACGTGGGTGTGTGTAAGGGCAGTTTGAACTGCAGTCAGTCTCAGATCACTCACAGAAAGTGTTCTTGAAATAATATACTTCTTTTAAAATTTAATTTAAAAAAAGATATTGGTTTGGTTTTTTTCCACTCTTCAATGATTTTGTATTTCAGTGTTATGTCTTAATGTTCTCTGTGGCACTGTATTAATTCCTTAAGGGTATGCCATTAACACAGTATAAGCAGCAGTGTGTCCAGTTGAGGTTTTCTGAAGTTTTCTATTGAAAACTTCAAGTGCTTATAGCTTTGCCAATTTAGTAAGGTAAATGCTACTATTCTGTGTGCCTAGTTTGTTTGGTTTTTTTGTTTGGTTTTTTTAATATATGATAGATTTGGAGAGTAGGGAAAAGGAAAAAAAAATTACCCAAAGTGGTTGAAATTTCTGGGAATTATAAAAAGCAAAAATACATCATTTCCCCCCCTCCTTTAAAACTTTCTTCAGGTTTAATTTGAGGTGCTAAAGTATGTTTATAATCTGAAGTGGGGACATGAAATCTGTAAAAGGAGAACTTGGCTATCTGCAGGCTTGTGCTTTTTGTGTAAATTTGAAAATCCAACCACAGGTGACCGAAATGGAAACCTCCAGTTTCACAGACAGACTATTGCCAGGGTGTGATGATAAATCCTCTGAAGCTGCTCTCGAAGTGATCCCTTCCATCTGCAGTTCCTGCCTGCTGAGCAGGCTGTGGAAGCACTGGATATGGTCCACACTGAGGGATTTTTGCACCAGCTTGTGCTGCCTTCAGTGCCTGAGACAGAGCATGGTGACTGAAAGGGGCCCTTGTAAACCAGTCAGGGAGTTAGAGAAATTAAAGGCTGTTCTGAGAAGCTGGATTTTATTCTTTCTGATCCCAGAGAGTTCCTGACTGACTGGACAAGGCACAAAGCAGGTGCTTTGCAGGTGGCTGTGGTTTGCCTGGCTGTGCCTTGCAGGACTGCTGAGTGCTGGCTGGGACTTAAAAAATGAAAGAAAGTGAAAATCCAGATGACAAACTGAAATGCCAAGGCCACTGACAGACTCTCACTGCTGGTTACGACATGGGGTCTGCCAAAACAGGTGTCAGGACTGTCTGATTTGGTTTCCATGTGTGTGAAATAATACCAGTCTCGTTCCTATCAATGTTGTAAAAAGGAATGAAGTCTATAGTGGTAAAATCTGTAGGAAAACTGACTTTTCTGTCCAGTGTAAGGTGGGAAGTACACACTGTGTGTGACCATGCAGGACAAGCACCAAGCACTAATGTTGTCTGTGCAGTGTTTCAAAGCTCTTGCATGTTTAAATGTTTAATTCTGTTTCATTTTCTGATACCTGTTATTTTTTTGATTACTTTGAGGTAGCCTGTGAGTGTGTGGCAGAGAAAAGTTCTGCCTGTCCAAGGAGCAGGGTATGAGTTGACATCAGGGGTTCAGGGAGCTGTACTTGCTCAGAGAAGAGCAGTTCCTGCTGGGTTGCTCCCTGGCAAAGAGGAGATTAAAGTGTGACCCGGTGGCATCTTTGCAGCTGCCTTCCGAGAAATACTCAGAGATGGAATGCTCCCCTCAGTACTGGTACAAGGGACAGCGCCCACAAGCCTGCTCTTGGGAGGTTCAGATTGTGCCATAGGAAAAAATCTTCACGTGGACAGTGCCAGTGTGGGCAGTTTACCCAGAAAGGACTCTCGAGTCTCAAATATCTTTTATAAAGGGCTATTCTTTCCTGCCTGGTGATGGGAACTGAGGGTACTGATCATTAATCTCTTTCAGTAGCAGCTTTTTAGTGCCCAGTTCTCAGGGCTGCTGTTACTTCCTAGACAAGGGTTAGGAAAGAAAATGAGGCAAGAGTTTACAGAAATGGGTATGATAATTGGGGGAGGAGGGGAGTACTAGAGTTTGTCATAATTTATGACTGCAGCAGCTTTAACTTCTTTTAGTGTCAGGTTTTATTAACAGCCCTTTCACTCTCGTTGCGTTCCTTCTATTTTCCAGGAACAAGAACACGCTGTGTCTTCTCTGTGGCTCTTTCTTCACTAAAGGGCCTTCCTGGTTCCAAGGCAGAAATGTCACAAAGAGGTAGGTACAAGTGAAGAGATTATTCCTCACTGTTTCATTTGCTGACAAATGTAGAACAGAACACAGTTCTGTTCACAGCTACCAAGGACAGAAAACTGAATTGCCTGTAGGCATTCACTTCATTGTGAATTTATGGTGTGACTGTAATATTTGCATTAATCCCATCAGCACAAAGCATACATAAATGCATTCAGAATTATTTTGTCTTGCTTGTACAATTTACATTAAGATCCATATGCAGAATTGTATTTTCACAGCAAGTTTTACACATAATATTAAATTTTTTCTCCTTTTCAACCATCAATATGTTGCATATTTTTAAACCTATCTGGGCTCAGTGCCAGCAAGGAACTACAAGGATCTATGGCAACTGCCACATTTGCACTTTTCATTTACAAATCAGTAACTAAACTCTCATTAAATATTCTTAACCAGCCTGTTCAACATATGTTTGCTTGGGTATTAGTACTTATAAGTTGAAACAAATTAGATCAGTAGCTAAATTTGCTTCCTAATAGCCAAAGATATTTGAGAGAGAATAGGTTTTGGAATGTAGAAGTGGCAATGCCTCCTTTCTGCTTCATTCTTTTAAAAATGAGACATTTGGCTCTGCTCAACAAAGTAAAAAATGGAAATTTGAACTCCTTCTCCACATCTTACTTCTGTGGGGAGACTGGCATAGGAGGAGCTTTCAACTGAGGCCAGTAAACATTCACTAACTAATGTGGCTTACAAATTAGGTTTTGTTTTGAGATACATTTTCTTCTACTTCATTCATGTTTCTCCCTTTCAGACATCCATTAAATACATTTTCTTTTTAATACTAAGAGTTCTGCTTGTGGAGAAGCATTTTCATCTTTGACTTCTGGGACCACTGACACTAATTACAGGAAGAACCACTTAACAAAAGAAAGTGTGAAATCATGGATGTTAGATCATGTTAGACCCTTAAAAAGGTTATTGCCTCTGCTTAAATAGTTATTTCATGTACTTACAAAGATTGTTAATGATCAGCTTTTAGTAAGTTCCATTTTGTTATCGAAATCACAGCGCATGTCATATTGTTACATTTTCAGGTTTGTGCTACTTTATATGAAAGCCAAGAGCAGCTCACCCATAATGGATCAGAGACCCCTCTGTATGGTGGGAGCTCCTCCAAAGGCTGCTGGGGAGATGGGGAGCACCCAGTGGTGCTCCCATCTGTCTCCTGTCTGCAGTTCTGCTCATGCCTCTCTCTGGCTGCGATGCTGAACTCTCATTGTCTTTGCCTTTGGTTCCAATTCTTTAAAATGGGATTCGTATTTGTAGATTTTAACAGTATTCCATACAGATTTATTTTCTGCTTGTAAAAACCTGCATTTCCATAAGTGGAGGTTGTTAGCAAGTAACAGCTTGGGCTTTTTGAGCAGTTTATGGTTTTTTGTTGTATCTTTGTCCCACTAAGGAAGGTTAAAGTATGACAAAATCTCCTCATATTTCTGGAGCAAAATGCTTCAGGAAAAGAGCCCTTACTTTTTGCCATATAACCCAGCGCCCTGATGAGTCTTTCATTTTTTCAGTAGTCTTGCCCCACCCCTGATCTTGTTTTTGATTTTCTATGATAAGGAAACCTTATTCCCCGGAGAGACCGGGACACACAACTTTCTTAGTTCAAAGGCAGAAGAGTCAGTTGGGAAGCATGTGTTGGCAACAGAACCTACTGCAGGGAAATAGCTCTTTGTGTTAACTGGGTGATAGTTGGGAAGCATAAGTGAAAATATAACGTACAACAGCCTCTGATACCTAAAATGAAGGAGCAGCTAAATCCCTCCTTTTAAGAAAAAAAATCCAGGCGTGCTTATTAAGCGTGACTCTTAAGACACTGACATGCAAGTGTGCATGAACCAGTGGGAGGCATTTGGCCCCTAGTAAGAGACTTCTCCAAGTCACTGGAATTTAGAAAATCATTTTGATGCTTTTATTTTTGTTCAGGGCACAAACTGAACTGCAGGGAAGAGCAAATGCTCTCTTTTTGGCTTGTCTCTGGAAGCAGGTTTTTCTGTCTGCTGCTCTGACCCAGGCTGGCCTGGCGTGTTCAGTGTGTGACCTGCATACTGGAGCTGCACAATACTGGATCAGCAGCTGAGTGGGTGGGGAAGAGCAAAGCACTGCACAGGGAAATGTTGAAAGCATGTTTGAGACCCCTGTAACTGCAGGAGGGGTTGGTTTGTTTTATAAGCACATTGGTGGCGAGAGGAAAGGAGAAAGCAGAAAGCAAAACTCCAGAGAAGCACTGCAGGCATTCACTGCTCTTCTCCGTGCTAAAGTAGATTTCTTGCAGTCTCTTCAGGTGAAAGATTGATTTCAAGATCTATTTTCCTTCTGTAGGCAATATATAACCAATTATGTATCACTAAATAAACTGAAGTAGATGAAGAATTAATTCTTATTTTTAGAATGGAGAAGGTGGGTTGTTTAATGATTATGTTTTAAAAACAGTTCTTGTCCTTTACAACTCCATGGGGCCAAAGGAAATTTTATCAAGTACTACTTCATTGTTTCAGGAATGCATAGAAAGCCTTGAGAAAGCATCTCTTCAAGCTCTGTCTGCAGTACTTCAGTGACACTAAGCTGTTTTTCTCACCAAGACTAACAGAGCAGAAGTGGCTTTTATTTTGATGACAGTTTGCATATTTAGTTTCTACATTTTTCAATCCTGGTTAAAGCTTGTAAATAAATCTGTGATGCGGTGCAAAAAAAAGTTCAAGGCCAACATGTTTTAGAAGAAATAACAACTTTGTTTTTTTAGGTTTTTTTGAGAATCATAGAACTTTCCTTATAAATGTGTTTAAATGTCAGTTGCTGACAAGCTCCAACACATGCTGGATGTTATTTATCTGAAAATCAGAATAACAAAATGCAGCGGTTGGCCTAAACCACTTCCATTATTTCCAGCTAGCATAAGTATTCTGTGACCTTAATCTAAGGTTCTTGCCTTGTTGATTTTACAGGTATTTATTACGGTTGTACACAACTCACAAAATTTGCAGTACTGGGTTTTAGCTAGTGATTCTGGATTATCAAACTTGTTGTTTGAGATATGCAACACAGTGCTGGATGATCTGTCTAAACTGCTTTCATATATGCCATTGGGCTGGAAATCTGGAGGACTGACCAGGTCAGAAATATTTCAAAAAATGTTGTTTTGTGATCCATGAAAGTTTAGAACAGTGTTGTAAGCATAGTTGAGTACCTTAAGGCCCCTTATTTCCATTGTAAATATCCTTGCTTTTCCTGGCTCTTTACAACTATTTTTATCATAGTGAAAATTGTGCCTTTATGATGGAAGGAAGGAGCAGAAAAACAGGGCTGTTTTCTGGGTCTTTCAGAGATTTCCAGCATCTCTCATCATCATCCATAGTTAGAGGAGAATTATTAATTTGGGCGCAGGTTGAGAACAAGGTGACCTCTCATATTAGTGCAACTAATTTGTCAACTATTATAAGAATTTTGCACTATTTCTGTGCAATTGAATTACTCTATAGAAAGCTTACATGATTTAAAGAGAAAGAAAGAAGCAAGCAATCATTAGTTACTCTGTACCTTTCTTGTTGCAGCAGGTTTGATAAACCTCTGTAGATTGTTACTGCCATTCCAGTTGAGCTGCATGCAGAGAACTCTGGGGAAGTACCAGCTGCAAGCTCCTCTGTATGTAACACCTTAGAAAAGCAGACAGTTTGTCACCTGCACTAGTGTGTACCTGCTAATGCTGCAGGGTGACAATGGAAGTATCCCAAATGGAAAGCACTTTAGATTTCTAAAGTTTCTAGATGATAAAATAGTTTTGGTTTAACAGTGTTTTGTTTTGTGGCTGTTTTTTTTTTTGTTTGTTTTTGTTTGTTTGGGGTTTTTTTGTTGCTGTTGTTTTTGGGGGTTTTTTTTGTATTTCCCTGTAGACTGGCACACTTAAGGGAGCACATATTTTTATTTAAACCTGGACAATAGCCCCACTGCCATCAAGCAAAGCAGTTTCATCTGTAGTGTATTTGTCAGTATTCCGGTGACACTGCACCGTTCATTCACAATACCAAATTGTGAATGGAAAGCTTCCAGGGAAAAGTCACACAGGAGTTACATGTGTATAAATGCACCAGGAAATAACAGGGAGCTGTGGCAGCAGCTCTTGTGTGTATGCAGCCCCTGTAAACAATAGTTGTTGCTTATGCAAATGTTTGTGTTCCTTTCCTTATTCACTCTTTAGAACAAGCCTTTCAAATTCATATGGTTACATGTTACAGATATTTATTTAGTGTTGTGAGAGATGAGGCAACCAGTAACCTTAAAGTGTGCTTTAAGTAGCTGTAGAAATCAAGAGGTTTGTATAGTTATGCCTTATGTACATAAAATACCCAGCCCCACTCTGTGTTCCTAAGGTCTGAGGCCTTGGTCTCCGCTATTTGGAAAGTGATTCTAAATTTATTAATTTATTGCCTTTGCCTCCGTAAACTGGCTGAGGGCTGTGTCATGTGTTGGGGTGTGACGATTTGGTTCTGTTCCTTGAGCCCTCCTTCTCCCTTCGTGTGAGTCACTGCCAGTAACTGGGCATGCTGATGGCTGACTCCAGGTTCTCTTGGAACTACTCTAACCTGTCTGCTTGAGCCTTTTGTTTTATTCTCTGTATAGCTTTGAACATGGCCCTGCTCCCAGAAAGGAATACTTTACAAAAATCCCTGGGATGTATGCCATGAGCCATTCTACTCCACAGCAAGCCATGCACTCATGGACCCTGCTTCTCTTCTGTCACGGGACATAGAAGCAATTTACATCAAATACTTACCAAAACCCAAGGAAAATATACTCATATTTAAGATAACTGTAAGAGATGCTGGCTATTACATTTAAAATTGCCATTTTTGGTGAGATAAAAATGCTCAAAGTGGGATTCAGCTAGGAAAAAAACCACAACACAAATTCTTTTATGTATGTATGTAAACATTATATATATTAAGCCAACACCATTCTTTTCTATTTATATGAGGGAAAAAGAAAGTCTAAAGTTGTACCTGCATAAAAAATTGGCCATTGGACAACAGCCTCCCTGGATAGAGAAGCTGCTCAGGATTCTGTCAAGCATCAGAGATAACAGAAGTCTGATAAAGCTGAATGATCAAAGATGTACTAGAAATCTAGGAAACAAATCCTTCTTGTGTGATTTGCTACTTGAGTGATACTGGCAGTATCCTGAGCAGTGCTAATGCTGTTTAGGGAAAGGGCTGTATTTGGGCTGTATTTGTTCCTATGAATAGGCAGAAAAGGAAAGTTGGCATCCATTCTTTCAGTTTGCAATCCCAACTTTAGTAATAACTTGGACAAGTGAGGGAATATAGTTTTTAACAATTTAGCTTCTGCTAAAACTGATGAATTCATTCAGTAGAACTAATGCTGTTTGGTGTGGAAAGCTCAGGGCACTGCAAAGAATTAAGGAATAAGCAAGCTGCATGTTTTTCCTTGAATGAAAATAGGATAAGATAGTTTTTTGACTAATCTAGGCTGTATATTGAACTCAACAAAATCGTGTACATGACCCCAAAAATTCCAGAAAGAATCATTGGACAATTTCTGACTTCTGCTCTATTCTCTGAAGGCCCAGCTGACTGTGAACCAACCTCAGATCCAGGAAAAGCTGCAGAGGAGACTACTGCTAGCTGGTATTCTGAATTCTTTTTCAGGAAGTTGTCCTGTGGGTGTTGGAGTCATTGTGGGGTTTTAATTTCATTTGTAATGACACATAAGAGGGATTCCAGACAGTTGCAGGAGCATGGAATGTGCCTCCTTGGAGTTATGGGTGAATTTTATCCTTTCCCTCTTCTTGTTGTAACCTCAAAAATCTTGCGTGTAGCTGGTGGAGCAGTGCATATTTTGGTATATCTGCTCTGGTTGGTTTGGACAATTAAAATCTTTCTGACAAAACCCAAGGGAACACAGCACAGTGCACTCTCCTTTTGGCAGCCTTAAGGCTGGCAACACAGAAAGACAAATAGAGGTTTTCATATTTTATCTTAGTAATTACATGCTTCAGAGGCCACAGGACCATATTTAATGGCTCTAAGTACACTGTGGAAATAAGGAAGAGGAACGTGGTGTTGGAGGAATTCCTAAATTGAAAAAGCTTTAGCCCACCTTTTAGCCCATATATCTTTAATCTTACATTAGCATGTGCTGTAAGAAAGAGCTTGTCCAAACTGATGTTTTTCAGCTTCTCACAGAATGGTTCCTGCAGTTCTGAGATAGCCCTTCTGTTTACATACCAAAACTGAATTTGTCTTTTGTGGCAAAAGTAGTAAAATATGAAGCTAAACTAATAATGTGTATAATGGTAAACCACATATGTTCAGCTGCCACTGTGAGTGAGTGTTTCCTCATTCTCCAGTCCATCAAATACTTGGGGCAACAGATGGTTTCTGTTCTTGATAATTTCTTACAAGTAATAGCTTTGACCACTTCATTTAAGGAAGATGTGAGATGATGTGTGCAGTCTTATGTATGTGAGAGAATTGTGTTAAGCTGATAAAGTGATTTCAAAATTGTGTTACTCAATGCAACATCTTACTGCAAACATGATGCCTCAGTTTACAAGATCTGTGGTTTTGCTTAGATATTTCAGATATATTGTTTAAAAAGCAGTCATGCAGAATGAATTTTAACTATACAGGTTTCTAAATAGACTGAATTCACTTGCTTTCATGCACATTGCAGATTTGACACTTTTTGTTACTAGAGGAATTTACTGCCTTGTGAAAGAAACAATTAACTCATTTTAACTAGGAGTGGAGGTAAGTAGCTGGCAATTTATATATTGAAAACCGCAGTCTATACCTGAGAAAAATGCATAAGAATATGATAGTATATATTGTGTTGGGATTAATCTCTTTTAACTCAGTCTCTCAGAATTAAAACCTGGAAGGCATAAAGTGCTGTTAGAATGAGATGTGATTATAATCTTCAATACTGAGCTGAGTGATTTAGTAACAGCTTGAGGTACTCTTTTTGCCCTAAACCTGGATATAAGAGCTTCTTTGGTAATGAAACCTGAAACTAGAAGATGCTTGTATATTTTGTGCTTCATTAACTTCAATAGCCTGTGGTAATTTTGGAAAATATCTCAAAACGCTTTTCCAGTTTGGATGAATTTCATTAAAGCTCATTCCTGATGGCTTACTAATGGGGATATAGTTTTCTCTAAAGATCAGCATCAGGGTTGTATAGCTTCATAACCTGGGATTTCATCTAGAGCTGCTTATAGTAAGTAATTTACATAGTAAAGATAGTCACAATTTTATTCTGCTGTCAGTCATTTACAGCAACTGGCACAGTTTTTAATGTGGGCCTTGTTACATTCTTGACAACTGTATTATCCTTTAAGGGAGGTCTGAAACCTTTTAAGCCCCTTGTAAGTGAATTAACTTGAGAGGTGAGGGTTGTGTTGCTTTGCTGTTCTGTGAAAGATAAAGCAGCACAGGATGTTCATGTAGATAAGCACTTCGGTTCGACAGACCTAATGTGGCAAGGAATTAGACAACATCTCCCTGCAAGCTTGTTTGTGTTTCCTGGAATACTGGAAGCGACCACCAAATGTTAGTAATGCTAAAAATACAAGATTTGCCAAATTACAGTCTAACTGGAGTTTGGCTGCTTCCCCCATTTCTCTGTCCTCCCTCACAACTGTAATTACAGCTCCCTCCTCTTTTGTTGGCATTCTCCTCACTCCTGTTCTCCTCTTCTCACTTCATTAATGTGCTGCTGTACTTTTTTGTTACCGAGCTGCTGGCCTATGACTACATTCCTTTTTCTTTAGCTTATTCCTAACCATTTCCATGGATACAAACTTAGTTGAATTAAATACTGACAACATGTTCACAAAGAATAATGACCCAGTGATGTACGAGACAAAGCATATTAGAAGTTAAAGTGATTGTCCTAATAGGTTTTATTGAATACTAAGCAGGGTATTGGAAGGTTCTTGGAGGGATGCCTTTCTAGTACATCAGCAGAGTTGTGTTGCCATGCCCAAGTTTCTCTTACAAACTGCTGTGCTCAGCACCTTCATCTGACCTTGTCAAACTATGTTTTGTTCTTAGTTTAGTGTCCAAGACAAACCTAAATTACTCATATGAAGACTACTTAGCATTTTCAAAAAGCTGCCTTTTGTCACTGTGCCTTAGAGATATTAACTAATATATCTAATAAGAAAGTAGTTTGGGGATGAAAAAAGATGCTGAGCATACAGGCCCCATAATTAAGCATTATTTTTGTGGAAAGTAATGTTAAAACCAGTTCAGCAAAAACAGTGGAAGATTAGAAAGAGCTGGTTATGTTGATAATCAGAATTACAGCAGTCCCCTCTCCCTGGTCCTGCAATTTCTCTAAGTGCTGTGTTCTGGTGTATCACCCTGATTGAACCACATGATTGTGTGTTTGGAACCTGACACAGCTCACTGCTGGCATTTGCTCTTTTAAGCCTTTCTAGCATCAAACTCCTGAGAACTGTGGATAAGATACAGAAATGGAGTGCAGAGATAATTAAAGGAAAAGAATATTAACTGGTCACATCAGCTTTAGCTATTTACCAAAAATGCTGTTTCAAGACTAATTAATCTGTTTCCATCTTCGCTGTGGTAATTTAGGGTTTCATCTAATTTCAATTAACTTTTCTTCTCTCTCCCCCCATTAAATAAAACTTCTTACCTGCTGACACAGTTTGCCACAGTGCAGGAGAATGAGAAACTTTTTGTGGGGACCTGTTAGGCAGCCTGTCAAATTCTCCAAGGATGTGGCTATAAAATGTCATCAAATATGAGCCTTATTTAGGGATTTTATAACAAGTTGGGAAGTACCTGAATTAAAGTTATCAGTTCTGGGGAATGAATCCAAGATTCACTGTTTTCCAAGATTAATCTCTTCAAACCCAAAAATTTCCTTACTTGCCAATAAAGGCAGCCATCTGAAAATGAAGAGGAGAGATGAACAGACAGGAGAGAAGGTAGTCAGGGGGTGGGATGTGCCCTGTAATTACTTACCCAGAGCCACTCTCAGCGCTGTTACTGTGGGGGTTTGGGTGGGTAACACAGAGCCCTGCAGAGCTGCCCACCACTGAACTAGGAACTGGTTTAAGGAAATTTAACTTGTAAGTTTTTGAGTGTGAATTATTCACGTGCAAATATTTCCTCAACGTCCTGTAGTGATTTTGACTACTGTGATAATCTCTTAAGGGGAAAAAATTGCTTTCAAGTTTTATGATTTAAAAAAAGTGCATTTGACCTTGCTTATTTTGAGTGATGTGTGAGAGCTGGGGGCTGCAATGAGTCCTTATTCCCCTTGAGCCACTCAGAAGCCTGATTAAGAAACCACATCCATTAATCTTTCAGTCTGTATGGGACTGATCAGTTGATTGCCTGGCTACATAAACATTTGCATTTTGAGAATAAGGAGTGCTCTTTATCAGTAACAAATCACATATTGACATCAACTAGAGATGTATCAGTGTTGTCATCCAAGCAGACCACCCACTGCTTTGGCCTTTATGATTTCTTTGTCAGATATTTGCACAGTAGAAGGCATTATAATGAGAATCTACTTTGAAGAGAAGGAATTTCCCTATTTGTGCAGATCTCTGGAGCCTTGGTATACCCTTTATTAGATGTGGAGTTTAAAACATCTGTGTTTAAACTGATCAACTGGCAATACTCCTGGGGGAATAAAGCTATTTTCTTATTCCTGATTTTAACCTTTCATGAGCCAGTTGAACATACTGCTTAGAAATGGAACATGTGTGCCTTTCTCAACCCTTCTGTTCCAGACAGCCCAATTAAAGTGAAATATGAGGGGTGATGGCTCCAGATGATGTGCTGATCCAATATTAAACAGCTAAAAATATTGAGTAGCTTCATTATAGCAGGGTCCCATATGCTTCTTGCAGCTAATAAGGGATGGTTTAAATAATAAAATTCAGGAAATAATGAACTTGGTAAACGTTTTGAAGCACCCAGTGTGAGATTTCTCATGTCCCAGTAAGGCTGCTGTGTGAGACGTGCCATGGCAGATCTTCACAGATCCCCGTGCGAACCCCAGCAGAGACAAACGCACTGACATCCAAAACACAGCAGCTGCCTTCCCCCCAAAAAGGAATTATGTGTAAATTCTTTGACCACGGCAGGATTTGGAGGAGTCCCTTGCAGTTTTCCTGTTCCCCCAGGATTTCTGTGTCTGTAGTTTTACTTTGAGCACTGTTGTGGATGCTCGTTCAGGACACGGTGTTCCCTGTTGGCTCCTGCTGGCCTGTGGCTGCTCCTGCTGCCATTCTGCACTGGGGACACAACATAATGACAAGAATAAGGGTCTTGTGTCAAGAGTCTTGGATTACCTCTGACATAAGAAGCAAAATCTCAATCAATTTAAGTGTCTCTTCCGATGGCATTTATGCTGTAAAGGGAGACAAGGCTCTCTTACCTTGGAACTGCGAGCCAGCACGGAAAGGCTTCCTGCTGTGTGAAGGACTAATCAGTTAAGTACAGTCTGTGTGATAAATCTGTCTTCTCTGAACACTCCAGACCTACTTTTTCCATGGATGGTTGTCTCCTTTTAAAACTAGATTTATTTGTTTGTAGTTGCAGACTGCTTGAATTACAAAGCAAACGGAGGCTTAGGTTATGATGTGTCTGGCATTTTCCATCTGTGGTACTGACCCACTTCCTTGGCTACCCATGTCATTATTCCACCCACTTCCAATTCACAGATACCTATGACAGATTAATAAATATAGCCCTTAAAAGGGAGCAGGAAATGCTGATTTTTGGTATTTTCCCCACGGTCCCCAGTATCCAGCTCATGGAATGCTGAAATATTGAAGTTAAATTTTGCCCTGTTGGTACAGAAGGGGGTTGGAACAGGGTGTAATGTAGCCATGAAAAGATGTAAGTGACCTTTTTTCCAATTTCAGTTATTCCTGACTTTGGGCCAAAAATGTCAAGTCTTTATTGCAAATTTTGGATGTGGCCTTTAGAGTAATGTACTCCTAATTAGTTGTCTTCCTTTTAAAACAAAGATCTTTTTACTTACAGTCTAAACTTCATCCTCAAAAATGCTGAGCTCACATTGGTGGCAGAAACTCTGCTCAGTTGGATGTGACCTACTTGAAATTAATACTTGTAGTTAAGTACAAGCCTGGATTTAGTATCACGGCGCATCTCTCCAGATGTGTTTACCAGAATGTGTTTATGAGCTACAGCCTAGGGCAGGAGAGGATGCAGCTGCACCTCAAGCTGGAGAGACTCCTGTGAGCAACTCATGCAAAAGTTTTCTGTATTACAAGCTCTCCTAAAATGTACCCGAAGCAAGGTCTAACAGTAATTTCAGGTAATGTTTTTAAAGATGCTCAACTGTGAAACAGCTGCAGTTCCTAAGGTATTTGCTGATTACTTATTGATGCTCTGTCCTGATGTATATAAACAGCTCCACTGCTCTTTGAAGCATGAAAAGTAAAAGAAACACAAGGCTTTCCAATTTGGCTCTATCAGGCGCAGGTTTTAAGGATGAATAGGCACCAAAAAGAGGAATTTACAAGGACTTAAAGAGTGTTAAGTAGCTTTATTAATTGTAAAGATGAAAGGGCAGTTAAAAGTGGGCCAGCTGATTCAGTCAGTGGAGTGAGAGATATGGGGAATAGGCAGTGAGAAGGAGCACACAACTTTCTTTTCTTCCAGATGCCTTTTAATAGCTCCTCAGAGATGTGGCAGCATCCCAAGCCTTGCTTCAGCTGCAAGAGCTATTTATACAAAGTTATGCTTTTCATAGTTTTCAGTTTGATGTGGTCTCTGGAAAAGCCAGAGATTATTGCTACTGCATGTTCCTTATGTGGGTTTTCAGGGAGATTGTGTGCTGTGTCTTGAGACAGCCCTGCACTTTCCCCCTTTGCCTAGTATCTTAAAACCTCTCTGTCCCAAAAGAAGTGCGAGGCCTAAAGGTCTATGGGAATGAGATATGAAGGAAAGATCTTAGGAATGCTCTTTGTCCCTTGGCCGGGTTAATTTCCAGCTGCTGTTGTTTTCAGAAGTTTATGTGGAGTTTGGGCTTCTCTTATGCCTGTATTCCAGCCATGGCACTCTTGCTGGGATTGAAGGGCAGTTGCACAATTTGCATCATTGTGCCCATTTCCATGCAGTTTTGTTCTGTCATCCCTGTCTGCCCATCATAAAAATACAGTATAAAAGGCAACGTTTAATTGCCCTGTTCTCAAAATCCCTGCAAGTCTGGAAGACTCAGAATTTTCTATTATCTGAGTAATTTATGGGTGAGACAAAATTCCTGGGAGCTGTCTGCTACCACAGTAACCGTACCCCAGGAAATAAGAGCAGCTCTTAGTTATTCTGCATATTCTTTTATGTTTCTTATGATGGACTCTGTTGAATGATTCTTCCAGCTCACATATTATTAGCTTTGGCCTGCTGTGCAGTGAAAGTCAGAAGCTGTAACCTTGATGTGGGAGAGCTATTACTCTGCATTGTGCACTCTGGCCTCTTATCAGTTGATTCAATCTGCAACCTGTTATTTTTGATGGATGGGACTGTTGAGAGTGAAGGCTGACCTTGGGATGTGTCCACCAAGACCAAAGTTGCCATGATGTAAGGTTTGTGCCTTAGCTGCAATTGTCAAATTTGTGTGGCTACATGGCTGCCTCTCTGCTCTCGCTGCAGGCCAACCTGCCTGTGCTAATGCTACAGAGATAGTGGACATTTCCTGGAAAACTGATAGAAGAAACAACCTCTCTGACCTAAAATACTCTAGGGTTCTTTTTTATCATCCAAGACTAGTGTAGAAACAATTTTATATTAAGGTGATGATCTCCATAAATTTTCATATTCCAAAGAAAGGGAAGAGAGGAGAGGAGAGAAACCTGAAGAACAGTTGAGAAACCAAAAGAGAAATACAAGCAGGCTGTAAAACAGCATCCCTATTGCCCAGTGATGAACGCATGGTGGAGAGGACATGTTCCTTGCTGCAAAATGGATTATGTTGCCTTGTTAACAGCAGCGAATTCCCTTGCCCACTGTGTCAAGTAATGCCCCATTCAAGAAAATAATTAAATAAAATATCTTACTAGTGGAGATTTAGTGTCTGGATTGTATCTCATAATATTTTTGACAGTACTCAACAATCAATTCAGTGAGTCATGTCTCAAGGGGCTTCTCTGTTAATAAACTTAGGTTGCATTCCAGGTGCTGTAGAGCTGAGGGATATTTATACAGATAAGAAATGGCTTTTTCATTTTTCATGTGTATGGCTGGTGTGTATCTTTGCTTCAGAATCAGTTATTTCTCATGTGGGAAGTAGCTCAATAGCAGCAAGGACTGCAGCTGGTTTGGGGTTGGATTCTGTGGCTGGTGGCTGCATTACCTTCTGTCTGATATGAATGGGACTAGAGAAAGGCAAAGCCATTTTTGTTACTTGACTTTTCTCTTTGAGTGTGTTAAGAATAGTTTGCTGTAGTGTTCATCCAAGAAACAGCAGAACTTTGTGTGGAAAAATGAGAAAATATTGTAATAGAGGCACTTACATTGAGCTGCATGGGCTGATACTCTACTGCTCATTCTTTAATTTTTAAAATATTTGCAGTACTCTTATCTTGTTACTTTAGGGAAAGTAAAAAGGAAGCGTTGGGAATTACTTAGAAGCTCTTATGGATGTTTTTTCCACTTGCAAATGATGAGACACTGCAATAGAGAAAGAATTGCTCTTGCTTGTTTTCATATAAACCCTAATACAGAAGGACAGGGGGAAGTACCTCTGGGTTAAGGGATCATAAACTCAGTTGTGCTGGCTGGGCAGAAGTGGCTTTCTGTTAAAAACAAACAAAAAAAGGGTAACTTACTGGGAAACTTTTACTAAATGTTTGGTAAGTCTCCAAGAGGAAGCAGTGGAGTAGTTTATTGTTTAAAACATGGCTGAGAAAGTTTCCTGTCTAGCCCTTATTTAATACCTAAGGGTAAAAGTCTGTGTATTCCTTATAGTGGTGTTTGATATGTAAGACAGGTACATTGAAAGCCGAGTGAAAGGCTTGCTAAAATCTCCTCTTCTTCTCCCGAAAGGCAGGATGTGGAAGTTTGCTTTCCTGACATGGTGAAGAAACATTCAGGAGACATTCTCCCTGCACCTCTGGTCAATTAAATGCTTAAAATGATGTATGTTCCTCATATTTCATGTTTCAGAAAAATCAATTTAACAGCTTACTGCTGATGTTCTTGCCATGGGAGACTGTAGATATCTTTTTAAAGCACAGAAGACTCTGTGAAAACAGGTGACTGAGGAAATTCTGTCTTAATTTCTATGTGCACCTGTGTTACAGAGCAAATGAAACTGGTGAGGAGCTTTTACAAGTTCTTTCTTGCTTTTCATTTTACCTTTTTTGCTCTAATACTGTGTTTTTCAGATTATGCAGGACTTGTCAAACATTTTAAGCACCAGCAATGCTACGTATCCTAGTTATGCTGCAAGCAGGAATGAATCCCCCCAAAGCACTGCTAACTGAATCTGTAGGCTGAAAGTTGTTCAATTCCCTCTTATGACATTTTTCCAGAAACCTGAAGAACTCTTTATGATGACTTTAGAATCAGAGGAGGAATCAGATTAATTCTCAATTTATTCAGTGCTAGTCAGGTTGAACTAAGAGTAATCTATAATTTATTACTTGAATAGAAAGAAATTATATTCATCTGAAGTCAACAAAATTTCAAGAGCTTTCTGAGAAAACCTTTGTAATTGAAAATTATTGGCTTGTAGAGAACAAAACTGGCAGAAGCACATACTCTTCAGTATAGCCAGGATTTCTGGTCACACCACCAACTGCATGTGATTTATAGCGGCATGAAACTTAGTGTATTAACAACAGGGTTCTTTTTCTTTTAAGGTTGTACATCTTGACCAAAGGAGACATCCCTGAGTAAGAAGGCAAATGTGAGGAGTAATGATGACTGAGCTTTTCTGACTTGTACCACATCTATCAGTAAAACTCATCCATGTATGTGCTTAGGTCCATAGTCATTCATGTTTTATATATGTTGTATTTGCACACAAAAGCCCCAAAATATTTTGCAGGATCTATTTGTTTTGCAACACTTTTATATTTTTCTTTAATCAGCAATGCTGCAGTTGACAGTTATAGGAACAGGAAATAAGTTGCAGGGAAAACCAGTCTCAGGTTTAACACTGTTTTTGCTAAACTTGTGCAATTATCTTCCTCCTTTTAACCTGGATTTTGTATTAAATTATATATGGTTTTAAAGTGTGACTGCCTTTCAGAGCATGTCAGCTAAAGGATTTGAAGGTGAAAGGAGAGCTCTATTTTATACATTAGTATGCATATCGCTTTCCATAAGTCTTAAGATACCATTCAGTTCTTTGGCTACTTTCTGTGCTCTATTCATTCCACTGATACCACAGAATTCCAACAAGAAAAGAGAAATAATGAAGGGTTTAAAGTTTTGTGTGAAGGAATGTATGGAAAGTTTCATTTATTAAAAGATTACAGTTCAGAGATCTGTATAAAGCTGGGATGTTTGAACCTTTGTTCTTTCTGGCAATTAAATCTTACATCTTCCATGAAGACTCTGTTTTATATTACTGAGCTCTGAAAAGGATTTCTCCCAAACTTACAAACACCCTCAAACTTGCAAACTGGAGAAATATTTGAACCTGAGAGGCACCTTCTGGGTTGGAGATCTGTTCTTTGGCACACAGCACCTAAAGAGTGCAGCATTTAAAACTGGTGATAGGAGAACGTGCAGCGGAAGTATTTTGGGAGCCCCTACCTGTTTACAGCTCACTTGATGCGCCTTGCCAAGGCTCTTTTTGCTGTGTTTTCTAGCCTGACAGGCTGACAGTGGGTTGATCACCATCTAAATTAACTCTTCCAGAATTCAATGCATTTGTACCCCACTGGAGCTGGAGCTTCAGTCCCACTGGGATCTGGGTGATAAAGAACAACTCAGTAATTGTTGTGCTACAACCCAGGAATGATAGAGCAGGATAAAAATGCTGGCTTGTGCTAGCAGTTCCCACCACCGTCAGAAAGGCTGGGAGAAGGGAAATCGTGAATATTTGGTGAAAAAAGAAAGGTGGTGGTAGGAGAAATCCTCAGTGATGAGACTTTTTCCTTATCTTTTTTTAGCTCAATGTGCTTAAGTCAGAACCAGTTTCTGACCTGTGTGATGTAATTTTTATTGATAAAGATGTGTTGACCATATACACGTTATTCCCAGCTTATTACAAATCTGATAACTTGGTAAAATTTTTTCTGGGTAAGCCAGCACAGTACAAACCACTAAATCTGAAAGATTTCAGAATAAGGATGACCTTTTCATGTTGTAGTTTCCTGCAAGGTTGAAGAAGTCTTCAAAAAGTGTTTGAATCCAAAAATGGAATCAGGATCCAGATCGGACTTTTTAACCTCTGCCTATTCTACTGGCTGAAACAAATTAACTCTAGTTTTCTTTGGAAGGGGAATGTGAAAGGCAGAAAAAAGCCAAGGAAATGAACTAGCAAAGGACTCAGAGTCCACAGTTTCATTTTACGGTTTTGGCTCATTGTGATGCTCTTTATATCTTCTCCTTATCTTGAGTTACACATAAAACAGTCTGATCTTTTGTACTTGGAAACAGAAACCTTGACTTGTCTTTTGGGTTGCCTTGGCTAATTCCATAGATTTTTATGAAAACCTTTCTAAAGAAAAACATCAATTGAAATGACCAACAATTTTCACATAGAAGAGTCTGACATGTAGCAGTATTTTCCATCTCACTCATATCCCCCATCCCCTGCCTTATAATTTTATCTTGTGTTGTTTGCAGTCTCTGATGTGGGTTTTTTCTATTAAAAACTGTTGCCTGGAAACTTGGAGCTTAATATAAATTTTTTCCCCCAACTTCAGTTTTACAGTAAACTGGGGCTTGGAACAGTTTGTAATATGGTTTCATTATAAAATCCTAAAAATGTCCTATCTCATTTTCTGTCATTGCTGAAGAAATTTTTTACCATTCCTTGGTGTATAACACCATAAATATAGCTTGTAATTCTGGATTTTGAGGCAGCTTTCTCTCTCTTAGTTCATGAACAATAAGAGTTCAACTCTCCAGCAAGAATACCTGCACTCTGCTTTTTCCATAGATATTGTTGTCTAAGTAAGATTACATCAGGTAGTAATTTAGTGTCTAATTTCTATAAGCCATTAAAAGCTCTTTGGAAACTTGTGGAATTTTCACTGCTGTAAAACAAAGCTCCTGAAAGCCCCTCGTGGCGATTTCCATTAGATAACAACTTCTTCTTTTTGTACATGGTCGATGTGGTTAATGACTGGTGTTTTAGAGCGTGAATGAATTTGACTGATCACTGCAAGAATAAGCAGCTTGCCTAAATTAATATGTTTCAATCAGCTTTTGCTGCAGCGATGTGAGCGCCACGTTGCCCTTCACGCTCACTTCTCCTTTTTAATTGTTCTCACAGTGCTTTATGTGGTGGGACAGACTTTGTAAATAACATTTAGGATTTAAATTATCATCTGCAGTTCAGTATAGGTGGGAATGTTAAGTGCAAGGGTAAAGCTGAACAGAGTGAAGTGGTGCATAGGAATAAAGAGATGGCATTAGCCAAATGTGTAACTAACTCATTTTTGTGGCAGAACAGAGTGCCAGCATTTCTTGTCCCTCTGAAGGGGTTGATTGTGATCCCTGGTGCTGCACTTTGAGGACTTGGGTGCTCGCACCCTGCTGACTGGGCTCTGGAGATGGACATTGCTGGGACTGTGGTTTAGAAATGCTTAACCCTGAGACACAGATGCCCCTTTGCTTTCAAGCAGAACTTCTTTGTTGAGTGTAAATAAAAAACAACCCTCTGTACTTTCCTAAACAGTTTTTTTCAAGCCACTGATCTTTTCCTAAAAGATATTTCAACCTAAATAATTTTTCTAAGAAAGATCAAGCATTTGGAAGGATTGTACCTGAAAGAGGGATAAAACAGATTTGAAACCAAGCACTGAGATTGGTTTGGGGTTCTTGTGCTCCATGCGCTTCCCCAGTTCCTGGACTTGTGGGTATGTCTTTTTGCTCCCAATGTAGATATGGAGATTCTGTCCAGGCTGAAACCTGCAAGGGCTGAAATTCTGAGAAATGATTCAGAGATGCTGGCAAGATAATATAGTGTATATAATTGTTTGCTTGAGAGAACAGTATCTCCTGATATGCCTTGCCCTATTTTCTTCTGGGTTTTTTCAGTGACATTGGTATTTTTTTGTTAGTTCTGTATACTTAAGAATAGAAATCTGGGGTTTTGCAGTGTTTTTTCTTCTTCTTTTCCCCAAAGTTTACACAGCACAGATATTTTGGAGTGTTGTACAAAAAACCTGCAAGGTTAACAAAGCCAGTGATATTAGCTAGGACACTTATTTGTAGTTTTGCAAAAGTTGTTGAGTTTGGAAGTTTCTCATCCAATAGGAAACACTGGATTGGTGACTCAGCTTTCACATTAACTGCTTTATTTAGCTTTTCAGCCTCTTGTAACTTGACCCATTAACTCTAAGCCTGCTGCAATTGCTGTTAAGATTTAATCACATCTCCTCATCTTGAGATCTTCTGTTTGTGACCCTGCAGATCTTTCATTTTTAGGAAATCTCTTAGGAGTTAAGTGCACTAACATTTTGTGATTTCCACTACCAGTATCACTCACCTTTGAGGCTTTCCTGCCAACCAGGTTAAATGTCACTCACGATTTGTATCTTGAATATTGAAATGATTTATGAAGTCTTGAAATACTTTATCTTACTCTATATAAATTGTAACTTAGGTCTGTCTCTGAGGTGGTCATGTTCTTTGTATCTTCTGGCTCAGTTTTTGAAGATCTTACTGAATATATGATATAGTGAAAAAAGGCAATAAAATACAAGAACAAAAACTGCATCATTGATAAAAGAAAGGCATTATTAAAATACAAGAACAAAAACTGCATCATTGATAAAAGAAAGCCATTATTAACTATGATGCAGTCTTTAAAACTTTCTTGTTATCTGCTCTCACTGCTCTTCACTTCTCCATGCAGAAGTGAAGTACACAGCGCAGCAGCAGTGCCTTACTCTCAGGGTACCACGTTTCCTATAATTTGGTTTCGCTCCACTGATCCTGTTTGTTTGTACCACTTTCAATCTTACTCCTGCCTCCCAAAAACGCTGTTATTCATGTGAGGTCATAGGCTTCAAGGTAAAACAGCAGCACCAAACTTACTTGTGGTTAGAAGGGGCTTGGCCAGACTGTTCCCGCAGCATTTTCCAGGAGCAAACGAATAGGGAAAAGCAAGCACAGCAGTGGAGGGCTGCATGCAGACATGAAGGGCTGGTCCCTCTCTGCATAGAAGTTAAATCACCACTAGCTTGCCTTGTAATAGGTTATCATTTTAATTAGTTTTTCACCCATTTGAAGTAATGCAATGTTCTTCCTGTCTGTGAGGCACTGACAAAGGGGATCCCGCTCATCAAGTGTTTCTTAAAGAATTGAAAACTCAAAACTGCTGTGAAGCATGACCAGGAGTATATTTTAAAAAATTATCCTATAAATCTACTATGATTTTCACTCTGGGTAATCCACTGTGTGAAACATTGCCATTGGGTTTTAGTTTGCAGCCTTAGAGATGTATTTGACATTTACTCAGATATAAGAAGGAGTATAAATTAATTTTAAAAAATAAGTCCCGGCAGTTTTGGAAAGAAGACAAGTCCTTTTAAATTCCTTCCACTCTTTTCTGGAAGTGAAGGTTCATATTAGCTGATTTTTCAGTGTCAATTAGATGTAACCTCTAACATGTGTTTAGTTCTTTGTTAACCAGAAGTTGGTTGCAATAAATCCTACCACAAATATTCTGCTTTTGCTGACTTTCTCCAGCATTGTGGTGTGGGTGTGTGAGGCTGCAGGGAGGTTAAATTCCAGTTTGCAATAGCACTGGACAGTAACTGCAAAATAAGTCCCTGCTTAAAGTTTCTCTCCCCGTCAGCTCCCAAATTTAATAATGATGGAATTTGGGAAAGTACTAAGAGTTGCTATCTGCTATGTATGTGCAAGAGATAAAGTGCATATGCAATAATAAAACACTCTTCAGAATCTGATCTTTGGTCTGTTAACATGCTGAACGTGCCTTTTTTTACAGCAGTGATTTATAGTCCAGCATAACCATGCAGAATCACTTCATTATATTTGAATAATGAAAAGAGTGCCATCAAGATGGCATGTCTCAGGGGAGCTTTCTGAGGCAATACTTTAAACAAATGACTTTTTAGATAAATTTATTATGAAGTGTGATGAAAGCCATTTTTCTTGGCAGTCACATCTCGCGAAATCAATGAAGTTTGTTGTGCTGTAGTGTTGGGGTGGGTTGTTTTTTTAATCTCTTACATAAGTAAGGGCTGAGTCCATAGGAATGATGGTTGGTGTTTTGCTGGCACCATAGAAAGGAGATACAATGCTGTAAGGGGCAACAGTAATCCTGTCTGATCACGTCTGCTAAGTATTGGTGGACCAAATTTACAATCTAGTACCACAATAGGTGGGAAGTTTATTAGTTGCTTTCAAAAATAATTTTTACTGGTATCCATAAGCCCTCATTCTCTTGTTGTGCAAAAATGTGGTTTTATGCAATTTAAAAAAAAACCCACAACATTTGACTAAAAGCTGTCCTGTCAGAGGATTACTCAGCCTTTGTGTTATGAAAAGTTTACAAAACCATCCAGAAATCACCAGTCTTATATTTGTGTAATATAAATAAATGCCCCTTCTATTCCTCTGGCCTGTTTAGCATCCTTGAACCTCTTGCTTCAATATCTAGCATTTGATTACTAGTAAGAAATAAACTGTTCTTTCTCAAATCTCTGCATTGGTTTTGTAATCAAAATTGTTCTAGAAGGAAATCTTTTATATTCAGGATAAGTATGTATTGAATGAAGTTACCTCAGGCTGTTTCTTGGAGATCTCCATTTTGAGCTGTGTTTTCACTTTCAAAAAGTTATTTGAATATGGTTTTGTGCTGTGAGGTGACCCCTCCTTGGTCCTTTTTTAATGTAATACCAGTTCAAGAGTAGGATATGTTTTAAAAGAGGTGGTATTTTTAAGAGGTGGAATTATGTCTATATGAGACATGGGAAATTCACTGGCTTTTTCCTTTTTTTTATAACTGCAAAAATTTTTGTGCAGGAATCCAGATATAATTGTTTGAAATGCATTAACAAACATGACAGTAAAAGCACCTTAATTGCAGCTCAGTACACCTGGATTATTTACCTGAAACAACCACTGAGTGTCCTTTAATAACTTATTTTTTGTACCTTGAAAATAGGATATTTTCCACTTCTTGTGAAGAGTACTGAGATCTAAAACTCAAAAGTGCTGTCTAATTGTTATGTGCTACTAATATTCTCCAGAGATTAAAAAAGGGAGGTACAAAAGATGCTGGGAGAATGAACTTGCTTCTAGAGCTATAGCTGAGCTCTTCTCTGTGATGATAATTTGCACCTGAGGATTTGGTCCTTTCTCACTGGGTGCCCAGTGAGAGCAGGAGGGTGGCAGAGCTGTAACTGGAGCTGCCTGGGAGCTCCTGCAGGTAGGAGAGAGGAGGAAACCTGTGTCTGCCCTGTTAAATGCAGGATTTCACCCTGTCCCTGAATGGAGCCTGCAAACAAATCCTGCATGATCAGAATCATCTTCTCAGGCAAGATTGTTTACAAATGGAGCAATTGCTGTTTAAAAAATTTCAAAACTGATTTTACCAATAAAGAGCACTAAGAATTTTCTTCCTCTTTAAGGAATAAATCTTACATAAAATTTAAACTCAGTAACAGCTTCTATTGGGAAGTTCAGTTGCAAGTCGCAGCAAGGTCTGACTCACTGAACCTTATGTAAATGGATATTCTGTTAGCCCCTGCATTTGAACATTCTGTATCTTGTTGCATTACCTTAAAAGATATTCAGTCATGAGGAAAAAGCAACTGTAGTCAGTTTTCCTTTTTTTGAATTCCAGTTTTTCCTACAGTAGATGCAAAGTTGGACATGCTTAATTCCTCCTAATGGGTTAATTGATTCAGCAGTTGCTGAGTGTGTGACCTGACTTCTGGTTCACCGAGTCACTAAATGTGGTATCGAGATGATGCTTTTATTTCTGTTTCATTTGGTGAGTGCATTTTGATCAGAGTTGTGAAAGATGTGAACTGGTGGTGTTAGAGAGGAAACCTGCCCTTCACCTCGGGCAGGTCCAGCACCAAACTGTGCAGGAGCTGTGCAAACACAGCCTGTCCTGGGTAAGCACATGTGCTCTGCAAGAGGAATCTGCCCTTCACTTGTGTGTTGGACTTTCTATTGAACTAATTCATCATTTGATTTTTGACATCTCAGTAATTACTGCTAGCAAAACCTAGTCATTTTAATGGTAGCAATATACTGCAAAGTACATTTAACTTTGACAGAAACTTTGAATGACTTTGCCTCAACTGCTTGCCTGTTCTTTGTGGGCACATTTACAATCAACTGAGGACTTGTACGGAAGCCTTTGGTGACAGCTGTTGGCTCCCAGCGACTTCCTTGGCTCCAGCAGGCCAGGGTGTGATTTCAAGAGGTTGTTAATCCGTCCTGGAGCTGATTTTGTCAGGCCAAACACACACAAAGGGACGTGCGCAGTCTGATTTCTGTTGGATCTGATTTCCTCTAAATTCCGATGACCCTTCGAAAGCTGCTGTGATGATATGAAATGACTCCAAACGGAGACCTTGTCTCCCCAGCCAAACCAAAATGTTTAGCAGCAGCTTTTCTCCCATCCCAGGAAGTGTTGTTGCCCAAGCCTCTGTCCCTGTGTGTTTGCTGCCTGCAGCAGGGCACTGACAGGGTGACAGCACAGGAGGGCTCGGCTCTGACGTTCACTTTTGTTACCGGTGTGAAACATCAGCTCCCAGTTCTGATGAGATCTGTGTTAGGCACAAGGCAGAACTCAAAGGAGCGCTTTCCTTAGTGCTGCCTGTAGTACTCACAAGCTTCTGGTTTGTAATTTTGGTGACAGTTTGGAACTTTTCAGTGCTTTAGTAGCCAACAATGAAAAATCTCCCCTCCTCAACGACAGATTTTTTTTTCTGGACTAGCAAAGTGCTTCTGAAGAGGTTGGAGCTGCTGTCCATTCAGATCAGGCACCTGTACAGAAGACTTCGCTAAGGAAAAAGAAAAAATTAGCTTCTGAGTTAATACAAGTTTTTCTATGTGTTTGGAGGGAGGGCACAGAGTTAAAAGAACAGCTGAAAGAACTGATCATGCTGGTGACTGACCCACAAAACATCAAGACCATACTACACGGGCAAATAATAGGGATAGCCTGAGTTCTCCTTTCTTTTCTTTCTGCTCACAGGTCTGTTTGTGATCATTTAGGTTGTGACAATACCACTAGCCAAATTCATTGAAATAATAATAACATATTTCTGAAACCATTAACACACAGCTGTCAGTACTTGCCATGAGCTGTGTTTGGTTTACAGGGACGTTGTTCTCTCTTGCTCAGGTTGGATAATGAATTGATAAAATTTCTGTTGTGGATACTCCTATACCCTTAGAGATGTCTAAGATTGTCCTAATTGTTAAATTTCAAAACATTTATGTTTATTTATTTAGGAGTTGAAAGGAGTCGAGGATTTTGTTATGCCAAAAATGTGTTTTCCTCTGTTCTACATATTTTAGCCTGGTTGATCGTTTGTTGGTTTTGTTTGTTTTTTCTTTTGTTTCATTGTTATTGCAGGGCTTTGTTTGTTGGTTAGGTTTTTTGTAGAGATTCAATTGTGATTTTGGAAAAAATTGCTAAATAGTTCTTTAGAACGAGGCAGGTGACTTGCTCTGTGTTCCTCCAGTAGGTGAGTTCTGCTCATTCCATTGCAGCATCGGTAAGTCCTTTTATAGTGCTTGTCATTCTGTAAGAGATGAATTTAAAGACATGACTACAAACTCAGCTCCAGCAATATATGCAGTTCAGATTTCTGCAGAATGTTTCTTATGCATTCAGGATGTATTTCAGCCACAATATGCCCAATGCGAGGCTGACAGCAGATTAACCTTGGTGGTTTAGATTGTGTAAGGCAGGGATTACAGCTACATGTGTTTGCTGCTCAGGTAGCTGATGGAAAGAGGTTGATGTTCTGAAGCCATAGGATTATGTCTGGTTAGTGTTTGATCCCATAGTAAAATGCTTACCCAGACCACCCATTCTTCCTGGCTTAAAAATGTCAATATTATTTTGGTGCTGTTAAAGAACAGGCAGAAAAGGTAGTGGAAAGAATTCTGTCTGTTGGGGCTTTCAGCTGTTTAGCTGCTGTTTAGCAGTTGCTTACATACAAATGTATGTGATGAGGGTGGAGCGAGTGTTGTGAGGTTCTCCTGGCTCTGCTTTGCTTTGTGGCTTCGGCTTCCTTTTGTGGAAAAAAGGTGAAATAAGGCAGAGGGCAGAAAAGGACACTATGGATATAGAAGAAAATGCAACTGCTATGGAGCTGAATTGTGCCAGACAGAGTAATGGAAGCTGGGATTCTTTTAATTTCAGCAGCAGGGCTCTACTCTGTAGATGCTCAGCAAAGAGCACAGGGGTCGCTCTCCTTGGTCGCTGTTTCCCTGGGGACACTTCTGAGCTCTCTGTCCATAACTTGCTGGCTCCAGCTGTAGGTGCTTTGCAGCAGCTCCTGGTTAACGGTGTCTAGGAGCTTTAGGAGACACTGCCCTGGGATGGATTGAGGGGAACGTATGTCAAGGGGAGGAGCAGCTTTGCTTAAGCAGAGCAACATGACAGAGGTGCTTTAGCATGATCAGGTGTCCAACAGCCACCACCAGGTTATGAGGAGTTCCTGAACAACAGCAGCCTGCCGAAGGGGGTCTGGTTTGGTCTTAATTCTCTGGGAATTTATAACTAGCCTTGCTGTAGCCATCTTTCTGTTTGTGGATGTACAATTGTGTCCTTAGCCAGCAGAAGTGGTTTTGTTTTCTTGTTCCTAAAGATTTGCAGCTACACAAAAAAGTAAAGCAAGAGAACCCTCACACCTGTAAAGATAACCGGGGGTTCTGATGACTGTCAAAAGATACAAACACATGCATTTCAGATGGAATGTTCTGTTTTAAAAGCAGAGCCCCTAGTCAGCATTTAATCTGTCTTGTTATTGCTATGAGATGTGGCAAGAAGGTTACCTGGGATAGTTTGGAAAATGTAATCAGTCTTTTACTATTAAGTAAATAGAACATGCTCTGAATTTTAAGAAGCCACCCAAGACTCTGTGAATGAGTCCTAGGCAGGCCTAGGTATTCACTAAGTCATGGTGATGCACAGAACTTTGCGTCAGGAACTTCTGAATTGGATTTGGGTTTTAGCCAGCCCCATGTCCTGCAGGGAGGGCTTGAGTTTCTATTTTATTCAAGAAGCAACACTGAAATGAAAGAGAAGAAATTTATGAAAGAGAATAAATTTAAAGTGAGGTTCAGGAATATCCTAATTGAACAAAAGCTGTAGTTCATGGAATCCTGATGTCAGTAAAACCATGTGAGGCGCAGGCTGAGATAATTTGCTCTGTGGTGTTTTCCTGTTGCATGGGTGTGACTTTAAATCCTGGTGTGCCTATAACTCCATGAGATTGTTTGTTGCTATGAATTACTAAATGTATAAGGATGCTTGAACAGCATCTGTATGTGGGAGGAAAATGAGCTATTAAAAACATTGAAAATATGAATGTCTGAAATTAGAATTAGTCACACTCTTTTTGGTTAGATTTGCAAGTCTCCCACTCAGAGAACTGTTAAATACTTTTAATTCTTTAGTCGTCCTTTAAATTATGTCTGTTTTGATGTAATTTTTCTAAGCCTTCATTATTCATTAATAATTTTGTTAAGGATTAACATATTTTAGGTATTGGAGCGTTTGAATTAATACTTGTTTCCTGTACAGCTGTTGGTTCAGGTGACTGGCAGCTCTGCAGGTTTGTTGGTTTTGACTTCTCAGCTCAGCAGTTTCAGTGATGTGAAGATGATGTGTACTCAGCAATCTGAAGAAGAGATTCACTTTCAGTGTCCTCATTTGGATGGCCAGAAATCCCAGTAACTTTATAAATGTAGGCTCGAATGTCTTAGGGTGGTATTTGCCTTATTTAAATTTAAAGGGATTAACACTAAGCAAGCATTTCAGAAGCTTACTCTAGGAAACTCAAGGAAGTCTGGTGTGTTAATAGTGGCATATTCTCAGGTTTTTACCTATTTTTTTTCTTTGTACCTCATAAGAGTGTGAGTGAAAAAAGCTTAAAACCCCGATACTCACCCCTTTGCAGCAGATCCAATGGAATGGGATTCTGCAGGGAGGTGCCATGGTAACTGAAGTCACTGAGACAGTTGGTGTCAGGCTGTTTAATGGTGAGTGCTATATTTAGGCTTTGGTTTACCCCAATATGAACAGCAAATGGAAGGTTTGTTTGGTGGTCTCATTTCCTACTCTTTAGAACCCAGAAATATGCGGTGACACGGAACACAGCATTGCACTGCCTTTGCTACTCTTTTCACAAAAACTGGTGGGCTTCTCTTTCTACCTCCACAAGAACTTTTTAAATGCCAGAATAGGAAGTGAAGTCTCATTACCCAGGTTTCATTTTGCTTGCTTTAATGCAGCTCATTTATGTGTACACTGATGTATGACCATGAATTGAAATGCAGTCTTTGCCCAAATGTGCAGAGGGGCATAGCAAGGCAGTACTTGTTACTTTGCTCATTTAAAATTCAGTCACTACTGGTCAGACTTCTTGTTAAGACAAGATAGTGCTGCTTTCAGAGGGAAATAATCACTCTTTGAGCAGGGTTTGAAACGTTTTGTGAATTAGATGAGCAAACCAGGGCCCATCAGAACTCTTTTAAACTATTGGGAAACTCATGAAGTCACTAAACCAGCACAACTTAGGTAGGAACAGATCATGTGTGAGTTCAGCTCAGAACAGGCGACTGCCATTCTCTCCTGCAGTTAAGGAGACATCAAGAAACACAGTGAGGAAAAACAGATAAGTTGGAAGGAAAGATTAAATCAATAATACGGGGAAAACTTTAACAAAGTGATTATCTAGATAAAAAGCTGATCTCAAAAGACCCCAGGCTTGACACATGAAAAATTAATGGGAGAAAGCAGCAGCAAATAGTTTTCTAGGAGTGATGTTGTACTGGAGGGAGGATGGATAAGACATTTACAGAGCATTTAATTAGGTTATGTCCAACAGCATTATGAAGTAGGTGAATTGATTAATCTGGTTTTGGATTTTGTAAATCAAGAAGAACAAATTCAGCCAAAACAAAACAGAGTGATTAAGTAGGAAGATTTCATAACACATAAAAAATATTCTGGATCAGAATATTGATACAAAATCTTACTACTAATGCTCATTTTCTACATTTATACTTTCCAGGCAAAATAAAAAAATACTTAATTTACAGTGCAATACCTTGTCAAAAGAACCTAAAGTCTATTTAATCTTGGAGAAATAGGAAGCTGTATTTAATAGCTGCTTTATTTTCTTCTATTTGTTTTTTGGTGCAAGTTAACATAAACCAGTTGTTTATCTGATTACGTCTAAAGCCTTGAATTTCTTCCTATGTTGTACTATATATCTCTGCTTTACAGGTTCAATTGAACTTTCAGTGTTTTACAGCCTTTTGTCAGTTCTCCAGTCTTCAGAGAACAATGAAAACGTTGTAATAATGGTTTCACATTGAACTTTCAGACCTTAATAATAAATACTTTGGGTTGGTATTACCTGAAACTGCCAGTTAGATCATACCAGCAGTCAGCTGGTTCCTGTGCGGTGGAGCTGTATGATTAAAGCTCACTGACTTTAAAGCTGTGAGGAGCTGCTAAATGTTTGCACCACTGCAACCTGTAGTTTTCACTGCAGAGCAAGTGTGTTAATTGTTTTACATAGTGTAAAGAATGAAAGGTTACTCAGCAGTGCAGCTGCTCAAGGAGGTTTGAAAAGGAGCAGTTAATGTTCATATTTTTGGTGAAACAAAGCAGATCAATCCCTGTGGGATTGATAGGCTACTTTATATGGTGTCACCTGCTGCATCAGGAATTGAGGCTGTGGGAGTGAATTAAGGAATAAACAAGTTTGTGCACGTGACATTTCATTTTTGGATTGCTGTGGGAAATAATGTGGAAGCTGCTCACAAGTGTATTGATTCTGCTTGCTGGTTTGTGCGACCTGTTTCGTAGCTACACCGCTATATAAAGTTTCTGGAACTCATCCTGCACAGTACACAAACCAAAGCAGATGTTTTTTTTCCTCTTAACTACTCTAGAAGAAAGTAGATCCCTTTAGCTGATATGCAGTAACTGCTGGGTTAAATCTTGGTTGGTTTAGATAATATGTATAGGTCGTTGTGCTTGTGTGTAAGGTCTGAACGTGTGGAACAAACACATTCTCCTTCACTCTTGCAATAATTGAAGAAATTTGCAGCCTTGGGTCTGTGTCTGCCATCCTCCAAGGTACTTGGCATCTTGAATTCAGTTGCTGGTTATTGATATTTTTTGCTGCCCCTGTGCTGCCCCTGCCTTAGTCACATGTAAAGGCTAACATGTGTCCCAGAGGCAAATTCCAGCCAGAGTTGGACAAAATGAAAATGGAGAAAAGTCTTGAGTCACAAGAGTAAGTTCACTTCAGTGAAAAACTGAGCAAACAACAGAAAACCATTTCCTTTTACAAGAGCACATGCCTGCATTTTTGGCTTTGCTAAAAATGCTACTGGGTCTTGGTCCTAATTCGTTGCTGGGATGCTGTGTTTTGGAGGTTTGGGGACTTTGCCAATGTGCTGTTACCACCTGCTTGAGAACCACATGATCAAGAGGCTTCAGGGAGCTGCAGTGCTCCAGGATCCTGCTTCTGCTTTCATCAGGACCTCTCGTTATGGGCTGTGTCTGTGCTGGGTCGTTGCTCTGTTTCCGACTCTGAGAGAGCCCTGTTTTCTATGGTACAAGGCTACAGAGTGAAAAGTGCAGAGTTTTTGTGCTTTGAAATGCTGCTGGAATTTTGGAGGCCAGATGAAAGGTTTTAGTATCTCCCAAGATACAAAGCTCCTGTTCATGCTATTGAAAATCCTCTGTTAACAGCAGCTGTTAGTAATGGGCATCACTTCTCTGCAGTACCTCAAAGCATGTTAGCAAGTAATTAGAAAAATTGTAGCAGTATTGAAGGAAAAAAAGGCTACTGGTACAGTAGTTGGGGATGTGTCACAATAGGAGCTCTCTTTGTCTGCCTGCTCAAGTGTGACAAGCAAATGTATTTTAAATAATATATACTGTGGTAGCACTGAATGTCAAGGTGTTTAAAAACGCATTAATGGTCTCTTGGATGTGACATATTTAGCAGGAATTAATAATAATAAAAAACTTGGATTTAACTATTTTTAGACATCACATAAGGTGGCTGAATCAAGCAAGAAAACTCTTTAGAAGATAAGTTTTCTTTCACTTTTCAATGAGATTTATCCTTTGTTCTCCAGTTTTACCTTTTGTTATCCATTATTGCTGCCTTCCTGAACATGTGAGGAGCAGTGAAATCTATCAGGAATATCAGAAGGGAGGCACAATGCAGCTATCACCATCCACCACATCCATCACCATTTCTCTTCAGTGTTGTTACTGAACAAAACTTGTTCTGTCTCTCTGCAGTGCTGCTAAAAATTTTAGTACTATTTTACCTTGTAGCTAACTGATCAGTGTCCCATATCTCATTTAATAATGTAAGCATTCTGTACAATTAAACTGCAGCAGTATTTTGCACTATGTAGAAAATCTTTATGGATATCCTTTGGTATTTATAACATTAGCCATAAGTTGGTTTGATGCTAGAAAAAATTTAGTCTGTGATGCTCAACAGTGGCAGAAGCCACATCTGTATGTGTTAAAATGTGATGTGTATTGCTATGAAAGCATTTTGTTTCAGGAGGCTGATGCGCAGAAATGCAAATAGTTCTAGCTGCAGTAGGCAGCATAAGTTGTCTTGTACACAGCTCTTGTAGAAGGGGAGATTTGGCAGTGAAATATTCAATAGGTTTCAGCAGCAGTGGCTCAGAATATTCAAACAGAATACAATCAGAGAATTAATCATGTTAATCTAATCTGTTCTTACAGCTGAGCTCCCTCATGCTGGTACCCCAGTAACTTCTGTTGCTGCCTATCTTTGGCAGAGAGGGCACCATCCTCTTGGAAGAAGGTCAGCTGCAATTCTTTCTTCATTTTAGTCTCTTTACCTTGCCTTAGACGTTATTTCCATCCCTCTTCACTAGACAGATCAGTGGAGTGTATCCTTGGGTGCTGTTGTTTGGTTTATGCTTCCCTGGCAGAGCGCTTGTGTGGACAATCAGAGCTGTGGGCTGGAGGTTTAAACCTCTTGAACATCCTTTTCAGCTCCCTGCAAGGTTACCTCTTTGACTGAATTCACACTGACCTGGCAGATGGCAATATCTGTCATATGCTCAATTACAGAACTAGGTTTGGGGAAAAGTAATAGGATGGCAGTGTAAATTTCCAGGAGACTAATTCTTGAAGGAAGCACTCTGGAAGCAGATATGCAACACTAACTGCATTGGGGGGAAAAAAAAAGCTCTCAAACTTGGTATTTATGAACTTATTTATGTAAGTCTATATTTTGCTAGGAAATATTTCTAGGAAGTAAAAATAACCTTGGCATATTAAATTGAAGGGCAACATTCCTGTAAGGAAGTTTTCTCTGGAGCAGAAGCTTGCTGGTGTTTGTGCCTTTGGGTTGGGCAAGAAGTGCAAGTGGAGGAGATCCCCTCCTCAGTAGTCAGGGTCATGGGGGGAATTGTACAACTACAGCATGCGAGAGAAGGATGTCCTGGGAGCTCAAAGGAAGGCTGATGAGGGATTTGAGGGGGAATTCAAGGCATCCCATCCTGGTTAATGACAGCCAGAATGCCCACCCTGCCACGTGGACAGCCAGCCTGCCTTGCATGGGTGGATGTGGTCAGTGCATCTGGTTCCCTGTGGAGTCAGTGTTGGAAGAGGGAATGCACTGCTGGAGATGGGCCAAGGTCTGGCTCCAAGTGTTTATGCATCTTCTCAGCTTTCATTGTTTCTCTGCTGATTGCTTCCGTATATACAAAATCTGACAAATAATTGCAGTTTGAAGGGCGTGCTTAATGGAGGGCCATAAAAGTGATTCACAGGCAACTGTAAACTGAACTATTACACTAAAGGATAAAAAGCTTCCTTAATGAGCTGTACAAGACAGTTATCGATGTATTTATGAAAACATTTCCAAGTACATGTAACCAGGGGAATTAAAAGATAAATATTTAAAGATCGGCTGACAGTTTTCACATGTAGCAAAACTCCAGTTCCTCTGTTAGGCAGTAAATTTATAAAAAGTATATATTTACATGATTTGTAATGAAAAAGAAACAAAACTTGCATTAAACCCTGATGTTTTTCTCTGTAATTGTGTTTTTCTATTCAGATGAAGAGATGAAGCATGAAGAAAATGGGGAAATGAGTTTCAGAATATTAATACGATAAACCAACATTTTTTTCCATCCAAATAATTTATTAGCATCATGTCATAGAACTGTATTTGAGAGGATGAAACCTAACAACAGTTCAGAGTTTGATTAAGTTTCTTTTCATCCTATCATTGCTGTACACAATTAGGTTATTCAAGTGTGATCCTTAAATGTTCACAATACGATTCATAGCCTTGTTCTTCACACCCCAGAGAGAGAAAAATTGGTCTGTGGGTATGAATCTGATTAATATATGGATCAATGCATGCCCTTTTAATGTTTCTTGTACACGTGCACTTCTAGTTTGGATAAATTATTATCTCATTGTGTTACTTGCTCTTTGTAGATGTGCTGTGTTATTGTCTGATCAAAACTTTAAAAGCATTTTAAGCAGTCAGGGCTGACACTTGATTTGGCGTTACCTTGTCAGTTGAGATTACTTTTATTCTTGAATGGATTAATAATCAATAGGTGTTAAACAATATGATTTTCCTTAGGATTACAGTTGCTGTGTTAGACTGCTCCTGTCATAAAGAAGGAAGATCTGGCTCATGCTTTTAAGTCGGCTTTAAAGCATTTTTTAGATGTACCAATTTCTTAGGTTTATTACACCACAGGGTTTATAGATGGGGCCTGTCCCAGTGGCTGTGATTCCTTGAAAAGCTGGAGAACGGATGAATGAAGAAAACAGGTGACACATTTGCTAGTCTGCAAAACTTTGACCCCAGCCTTTCTGCTGCTCCTGGGGAAAGCTGTTGGCAGTGCTAAACTGTAGTAGTAGAAGTGTTTCAGTCATGGGTGTCTTTTCTACAGCATCAAGAAGGTTGTGGTGATGCTGAATTTATCCCCAGGTGATGATGCTTACCACATTATCACTTATAAAAACACCAAGTAGATAATTTGGCTAAAAACATTGTTTTACTCCACAGCTGTCAAGGAATTATTTAGTAGCCTCCCCGAGTATTTGTGAATCTTTTTTAAAGAGTAACACATGTTATTGATTTTAAACTTCTTCTAACTTTCTGATAGGACACTAGAATTTGTTTTTTCTTTTTTTCCTTGACATTATTTGATTGCTTTAAATTTTGCTTTTGTAAGTGACTCTTCTATTCCACTTGCTGTATTAGGATCTGTTAGGTTCTAGTCCCTGAGAGTCATTGCCCTTAGAATGAAAGGTGATTTGTGTATTAGGGATTCTGTGGAAAACTAGTAATGATTGGTTTGCTTCCATATGAGAATGTGAGACAAGGAGAGTGGAATCAGAATTCTAAACAATTAGTACCAACAGTGTAAGCACAGGAGCACACTTATGTTCTGTATGAACGCTCAAGCCTTGGGAAGATTTTCAGTCTGGCTGTGCACACCACGTGTCTGACTCTTTGGATGGAACAGCCTGTGTTAATTATGTCTTTAATCTCTCTTGCACCAAATTGTCAGTGGTTGAGAGAAAGAAACCCATTGATCAAAGGCAGAGTTTTCTAGCATAATAATAATTTGTAAACCCAGTATTTGTACACCAACCATTGCCTCATCTCCATTGCAAGCAGATAGTTGTGCATTTTAGAGCATAAGTAAGGCTTAATTTCAGTGGCTATTGTGAAAGCACTTACACATTTGATTTCTTGGTACAGATGCACGATGAAAACTTGAAGATTTTGATTTAAATGGATTATGCACTTCAACTTAGGCAGCCTTCCCTCATGCCCCTGTTTTGATGGCACATCTGCTCTGCACTAGGAAACTCCTGCTGCAGCTCTTTGCTCAGCTGAGGTGCCTTTTGAGAGCAGCTGATGGAGATGCCTTGCTTCCATCTGGAGAACTGAGGCATTTTCCACGCAGGGTAGTTCATGGCAACATGTCTGCAGGTAAGAAGGAAGAATTCCTGAATTATTTCCTGGGGTTGCTAAACTGTGTTTCATCCCTGGTATTCACTGCTTTGCCTGGTGCCTTTGGAATGTTGTTACTGTGAGTGCATGGAGGATGCTGTGCTTCAGATAGCCTGGATAATAGTAGACCCTCTTCTATTGATTTCAGAAAACATAGTGTGTGCATTTTTTAGTAGTTTCAGGTGAATCTTAACGCAAATTTTGCCCTGTGGAGAGGAGTTTATGTTGCCCTATAGCTACTCAAAATGTCCCAGACAACTGTATTTGCCCCAAGGTAATCCCTGTTTCATTCCTGCAGGCTGGAGCAACGCGCTGCTCACAGGGGCAGAGGGAGCCCTGACAGAGCTGAGCTTACACCATGCAGAAACTCCAGTTCCCCAAACCTGCCCAGAGTGCTCCTTCTCCTGAGAAGCCCTCAGACAGGTAAGCCTTAGCTGAGGATACAAAACCACTGAAATGCCCTCAGATTGATGTGATGCCTGAATTACCCAGGGCAGCTGTTCTGTTCGATGAGAGCGCACACAGACCGTCCTCGGATTCCACCTTCCCCCTGGCAGAGCAGTTACCTTGGCAACTATCGTATGGCATGAGATTTTCCTTGCTAGGAATGAACACAGGAGCTAAATCTGACATGTGGTACGTAATACTCGGTGAATTCCTTAGATGGGAGCACGAGGTGCCACAAGCACTGACACCATTTGCAGTGTGACGGGGTGAGCTCATGCCAGCAGCAGTGCTGTGCTCAGAGTTTGGGTTCATTGCTGTGTTGCCTGAAACTGCTCTGTGTGGTATTGAATGCATAACCAGCATTTTTCCTGGAGGAGTTCAATGAGGGTGGACATAAGTAAAACCTCTTGCCTACACCCCTTTAGCCAAGGATGCCTTATTGAACTTTATTAGTGGAATAATAAGGCTCTAACAGTTCCTGGAGAATCCTCTTAAAACATGGATGGTGAGACTTGAATTAGCTCAAGCTGCTGACTTTTTTTAAGACCTCACATAAATAGACGAGCATGTGCACATTGTCAGTTTTCAAAACACTCCAAATAGTGTGCAGAAATACCTTGCACTTTTTTCCTCCTTCTCCTCTACAGTCTGGGGCACCTGTAACTCCCAGGAGCATGAATGGTGGTTTGAGGTAAGGAAGGACTTGATTAGTGCTGACAGACAGCACAACCACAGCTCTTGGGACCTGACCTGCTCTGCAAGTGCTTTGTTGGATGTGCCTGCTCCTTACCGCTGCCTCTCATTCTCCGTGGCATAACAAATCCCCCTTCCTGAAGATCTCAGGATTCACAGTTCTGTGGCTTTGGTGGTGATTTTACAGAACTTCAGTAGAGCTTGTTAACAGAGGTGATCAGTGAGACCCGGGTAGGAGAATCATTGAAAAGATCAATTCTGCAATTAATCTGAAGAGTTTTTTCTGATGTAGATATATTTTTAGCAGCAGAAAGCACAAAGAATGAATATTTACCAGTATCAGGGTTGGAAAGTCATTCCTCAAGTTCAAGGGTTTGGATGAAGGTGTTCCCATGAGTTCCAGGTGTTCCATGGTACTTAGAGCTATTAATGATTTTAACTACCTGATACAGATTTCAGAGACCCATGGACATGGCAAAGCTTTTTCTTTCTTTATATCTTTCACCTTTTAATATTCTAATCACCTTATTTGTCTTCCTAGCACCTGAATTAATGTTATCCTAGTTATTCTGCGTAAATTTCTACCACATTCGACATTTGTCATCAGTATTGGTAGTTCCATTGTTTTCAGCTGCTCCTGGAGCAGATGGAGAGCCCACCTAGAAAAGGCTGCAGAGAGAAGTCAGTGTCTAACAGAGCCAAATTCAGACTTAGGTTTATACCAATAAGATCAGGAGAGCTGGGCAGTGATGGAGTTTTACCAAGAAATTTGGAAGGTTGAGGCTAAAATCAGAAATGCTTAAAGTAGAAAAAGCTCTACATCTTGCATGGGAAGGTGGAGCTAGGAGTGAGATTCTTGGCTGACTTTCTTTGCTGAAGATCTCAGGAGTGAGGTTGCCTGTATAAGGAAGGCTGATGAGAACAGGACAAGGAATGCTGATGTTGGATGGTTCTTAGTTGCTTTTTTTTTAAAAATAGAAGTTTGAAAAAGGTTCCCTAAGGAAAAAGACTAAAAAGGTATTTATTTTGCTTTGTAGTTATTTTTTATTTAATGTATTTATCTTGGAAGGGAGTCTAATTCAGCAAAAGAAAACCCAAGTGATTTTGTGTTTTTCATTTAATGAGCACAACTTCTCATGTGCTTTTAAAATGTTGTTGGCTTTGTTCTCACTAGGAATCACATCTAGAAGCAATAGGAAGGTGAGGGCACCTGCTGATGTGGTTTTCACATCGTCTGTCTTGTCCTGGCACAAGCTGTCCTACCCCAGCTTGGGTTAACTAAGAATTCCTGTGCTGCTGCTAGTATGGGAGGTAGAAGCTGTTGAATTGGGTGGATGTTTCTGAAGCTGTGCCATCACTGCCTGGCAAATTTGTTGATTTCGTAACAGAACACTGATGATAAGGTCAGAAAATACCATTTCCATTGCTGCCTGTGCTTTTACAGCCTGGAGTCTCAAGGAAACACTGAGAGAAATCTATAGGCAAACGAAAGGCAGTGGGGGAAGGCTTCTTGTTGTATAAATTCATTGTTGTTAAACAAAGCAAACGTGTCAGATGCTTTGCAGAGCATCCCTGGATGTGGATGGAGTTGCTCAAATGCAGCACATGATCAGGACTGTTGCTTCCTGCTGTAATGAACAGACTGAAAACTTCAAAAGGAGATTTCTGGCTGTGCTGTTCTATGTGTGCTCACAAGGCCTGTCAGTCTGTCATTCCCATTTGATTTAGAATGATGAAAGCAGAAGCAAAATCAAACTCAGTGAAGTGAGTTTGGTTTGATGGGATTATAACTCGCAGTGCTCTGGGGAAGAAGTGATGATGCCTATGGCAAGTGTGATACAGCACTGTCAGATCTCACATGGCAATGGACAGGCACCTCAGCACTGCTTGTAAATATGGGCAAGAGCATTGCAACAGGAGCCCAACTTTGAGCTTGCTGCCTTTGGATCTGTTCAGCTCTTGGATTTCTGTTTGGGTCCACCACAGAGTTGATGTTGAAGCTGTACATTGCTGCTTTCCCGAAGGTTAGGATATCTGCAGTTCTGTTTTTAGCAGTGTATGGCTTTTCTTGCAGGTTCAGCTCAGTGTTTGGGTAAGCAGGTTGTTTCCTCTGTGTACTTCTAGGTTTTGTGGAGTGAGACTCTCCAGCCTCACACCATGAAACAATTATTGAAAAGAGAAACAAACACATTTTCCCATCTTCCAACACCAGATTATTACATGTTACATCAGCAGTAAGTTACTCTGTTCTGCCTAGTTCTGTGAGCAACTGCATGAAGCTGAGAGCACGAACACGTTAAAGTGAAATATATTTTACCTTTTAAAAACCTAATACTTTATTCCTAGTGAAGTACAGACTGCATCCTAGAAACCTCATTCAGTTTTCCAGCTGTTGGTGGAAAGGACCTTTGTGCTGCAAGGTTTTTTCTGACTATATTGGTTTTATTAGACATGTTCCCTCCTCTGAACATTTCTCTTATTGCTAAAATGCCAGGCTGAAAGTGCTCCTGCTCCATCCCGTTGTACACAGGCACTTGAGTCTGTGTTTGTGCTGTCATACTGGAGAGAGCAATATCCTCTGCTGTGAATCTGTGAAAATGCTGCGAATGCGTTGTGGTGGATAACATCCACTCAATTATACAGAGCATCTTCCACAATTCCTACAAAGAGAAAACAGAGCTGACAACCAGAAATACGGTCAGAAAACAGCACAAGGCACTTGCTCAATAGAGTGGGATTTTAGTCCTGAGCACTGAAGAACAATGACAAACAACATGCTTGCCGCTGTATTAATAGGTTTTATTTCACTACAATTCTTACATCACATTCTTCAGCTTGTCATGCTTTTTCTGTAATAATCCTTCCTGTAAGGTTTTGCTCACATCTTCCCCATGCTCTGTCCTTTCTGATAAATTTCCCAGGAAATGAAACAGGATAGAAATGCTGGGGTGGTACTAACAAGACAATAGAGACTCTTTCAGTGAGGCGGAATGATGTGACTTGTGTCTTATCTGATGTCTAGATGTTGAAATCCTACCAATTACCCTGTAAAAAGTGTGTAAAATTTTGAGGTTTTACATGAGATCTGTTAAAGCATTTTCTGTTTTTTTTAGTCTAAATTTGTTTATTGTTTGTATGTTACATGATTCTGTGATCTTTATTTTTAATGAGCAGGTCATACTTAACCAGCATTTGAAAGCTAACAACCGACTTAGCTCTACAGATGAGTGTGAACCCTACTATGTAGGCACAGCCTTTTTTCCTTTAATTTAACCTCTTTTTCCCTGTTGCAGTACTTCAAACTATTAACTCTGCTGTCATTGCCTTCACATGGACGGTGTTGAAAATGTGTGACAGAGTCTGGTTTTCTCCGCAAGGCTGAATCAAGTTAAGTCATTTTAACTTACATCATTTGATAATTTAAGATTGCTGTTAATGATGGGAGACTGAGCCAAGTTCCTGAACTACATAGCCCTCTCCTGTATGTCTTATATTCTTGACTAAAATCAGAATATGTCACAAACTTCCCCTACAGGGAAGCACTCCAGCAGCACATACACTGTTGATGCTGCAGTGCCTGGCTGCTTTAAGTTCTATGCACAAACAGAAATCTGGCAAGTGAAACTGCATTTGCTAGATCATCTCATATTCAAATGGAGGATGATTGAAGCAAAACAGTTGTGGAAATGTAGCTCAGGAAAACTTTTGTTTCTCCCAGAGCAATGATTTTTGTCTTTGCATTAGATTATAAAACAGCTGGGTTTTAGGCTTTCTAAATAATGACACAGCCATCAGGAACTACTTTTCATCTTAAAAAGCTGCAATTATTTACTTATTCCTTATATGTATTAGTTATTTTGGTGGCTTTCTTAGCTTGTTCTGTATTGTAGGTAGCCATAGTTCAATTTTGTGGGAATAAAAAAGATTTCTCTGCCATAAAAATATATGATTACCTCAGACAGACAACTGGGTTAATTTTCACTTTGGCACAAGCATAATTCTTGAACAGACACTTAATAAATTCAAAAATACCTGAACATGAAGGCTTAATATTTGGTTTTCAAACAGGTACTTGAATGCTGAAACATTCAAATAAAAAGTGAACACAGAACTTTAGTAATAGTGCCTGGGCAATTCAGGTCATTAATGTTTCCTTTTTTTCACCTTACCATAGTTATAACTGGCAGTGATTTCCAATTTCACGTTTTTGCTTTAAGAACAACTTTTAAAACAGCAAGTGTCTGTTCCATGGGGACCTTTTCCCCCTGTTTATACCTGCCCTTTAAAGGTATAAAGTGGTCTGATGTAAATGACAGCTTTTGGACTTTGCCCCAAATAACCAGCAGGATAAGATATTTTACTTTTCTTCCTGCAGTCACCATAGGAGTTATAACTCCTCATTTTCTTCACACTAGATTCCTTGGATTTCACTTTTTGGTGAAGCAGTATTTCTGTGTGTCTATGGAGGAACAGATTGTTTTGCTCAAATCATCATTGTTTCTTTGTGCAAGAGGGAAAAAATACAAAGAACTAATTTTAATTAATTGTAGCTGCAGATCTATAAATGACTTGGAAATTCTTTCTTTATATCTTTCACTGTAATTAACTGAGGCCCTGATCCTGAAGGAATTATTCTGTGGGTACAGCACTTTATGGAGATACCATTTACATCAATGAAACCTTTCTGGTTGTGTGAATTGAAGCACACAGACTTTTGGAGACTCAAGATCAACACCTTTTAGGTACTGCACTTCGACAAGTTCATTCATTACACACACTAATGTTAGTGGAGAGGATTTTGTATCCATGTTCTTATTCCGGGGCTGGGCATGCTTTAGGGTGCACACTTGTCCTCCCTGCGGGAATTCGGGATGCTCAGGAGCCGTGATCCTGGTCAGGGTGTGCAGGCTCCGCGGAGTTCAGCGCTCATCGCACAGTGTGGGGATTCCTGAGGAATGTTTGGGCACTCATCGCTGCACAGCTCTCCGCTCGGCTGAGATAACATCAGTCACTTTAAAGTCGGCTGTGTCTACAAAAAAATTGATCATGAGCTCGTCGGGGAAGCAGGTCCTGAATCCCAGCAGCAGCGCCGGAGCTGCTGACGAATAATACATGACCCGGCTGCTGCCAGGGCTGCTCTCATTTATTTGCCCGGGCCGGGGATGGCTCAGCACAGCACATGTTCCACATTACTGCCCAGACGCAATTGCTGTTTACATGATGACAGTGTCAATTATCACCTGCAACACTCCTGCAAGGAGTAAAATGGCACTGACAAAGATGCAATTATTTGGCCATTTGCTTCCCTCTCCTCTGAAAATGTCGGTGTCCGACTGCTTCTCTAGTGCTGCTTTGAATGCTATGATGTCTTGCAACTGCAAGGTGTGAAAGCCGCAGCTTCTCCCACCGCCTGTGGATGTGCTGGCATGGGGAAATGTGCTGATTAAAGCAAAGCTCCCACCACTCTCTCACCTATAACATCAAGCACTCTTGTGATTCTGCTGGGTGGGGTAAATAGATCACAGGAACGCAGCAGCCAAATCAGAGTCTAAGGGAAGGGTGAATGCAGGGGGAGGGAGTTTTAGCACCTGTAGTGAGCTCACTTTTGCAGTGTTATATTTTAGTATTAGATAAATCAATAACAGGCTGTGGCTGCCAGTTTCAACAAGGCTGCAGCGTCTGCAGGTGGCAGCTGCTCTGTGGCTCTGGGCCAGCCACGGTCCAGTGTCCTGAAGGAAGAGGAGGGAGAAGTGTTGGGGTGACTCCGTGTGGTGTCAGCTGGGACACAGCCAGAGGCTGTTTGCCCTCCGGGGAGCACTGGAGACCGGAGGTGACAATCCCGAGTTCAGTCCCTGGGACAGCTGCAGTGCCAGGAGCTGGGGAGAGAAGAGTGAATGAATTTACCCATGGACCAATGCTCATTCCTTTAAACTGACCTTTACATCAGCCCTGCTCCTCAGAAGTGTTTCCTCTCAAATTCCACAACTGCTGCTAATTGGTGCCCCTCCATCACCTCCCGGAGCAGTGGGCACAGCCAGCTCTGCCTGCTGCTGGCTGAGCTGCCCAGCCAGGCCTTCCCTCCAGGGGGACAGAAATCTGACACAGCTTTATGACTTACTTTGTTTTAGGGAGACAAACAGAAAGAAGAAAGAAAAAGAATAGCTGACAGCTTTATTTCTTGATTAGTTTCCTATTTAGAGCATGTACTAATGATGTATTTAACAGAAAATCTGGAGCAGGACTGAGTTCATTGATTAGTTGTTTTCTTAACGCTGGTGAAGATTTTTTTTTTCCCCACATGCATCCCATCTTGCCTCTAGGAGAGCTAGTATAACTTTTTCTGTGATTTTCCATTTTGGAAAACCTCTGTTGTGGAAGCATAACCTTTTTTCATGAGTCTCTCCCTTTCAGTGTAGACTGTCAATTTAAGAAAAACTGAAAGAATCTGATGATGAAGCTGAAACATTTTGTTTGATCATTTTCAGAACAGCAGATTTGGGGAAGAAAAATGTATTGCCTACACTTATATTGTTACATGGTCAAAGACAGTGGAAATCCAAATGAATTCCCCTAAAGAGTTTCTTAATCTCATAGGAAATGTTTTTATTCTTTTGAATTGTAGCAAATCTATAAGATGTAAAACTTGCAGAGCCTCCTGGAAAATCGCAGGGATTTCTCATAGCTCTTACCAATAACAGGGATGAATGTAACTAGGATGTTTTTCTTTCACATAATTAAAATACTGGTTTGAGTTTCTTTTTTTTGACCTCTTGGTTTCTCTTTCCAGCAAAGGCAGGTGTAAAGCAAATGTAAGGGATTAATGGGCTAATCTTAACCAGGAATTTTCTTCTGGACTCAGCAGGATAAGCTATCTGTCAATGGGCCATGATCAGCAAAATTCTGCTGCTGGTTGGAAAAGTGACTGTTTATGAAATGCTCTCCAGGACATAATTCGCTCAAATCCATATATATGGAATTCTGATTCACAAAAAACCACAACCCAGTGTCAATCACATTAATTACTTATGCAACAAAATGTTGTTTGTTGATACTGGCATTTATAAGCTGCAAGGGAAGTTTTTATCCTTCCCAGTGATTAGGGCTGAAAACCTAATTACAACATGTTCTAACATCAAGTGATGCATTCCTACAGCTCTTGCTCCCTTTGAGCAAAAGTAATTGGCTGCAGAAGCAATCAGAGTTCTTGTTGTAGTAGAAAATAGCAACATGCTCTGAGAGCCTTGGTGAAAGAAACCTGAGATAGCAGCAAACCCCCTTAGTGACCTCAGGAGGTTTCTGGGGCTGAGGTAATGAAGAACCCACTTTCAGCCACTGTGGTAGAACACTGACATTATTATTTTTGTTTTAAAGCCAAAACTAACAGTGAGACTTGCAGTTTACTCCTGGCCGTCAGAGCTCACAGTGAGCTTGTGTTCCCTTTTGTCTCGGAATAACCTAGAACTCAGTTCACTTTGTTGGCTGATAAATTTACATTAAACAGTGCCAGAACCTGGTCTACGAGGAAGTCAGTGTTCAAGAAGGGCTGTTGCTGGCTTAAGGAGAGAAACCCCCTCTGTTCAGTAACTATGGAATGTTTGGGGTATTGGTGCTGTAGGATGAGCCCCAGTACAGAACACAGGATTACTCTTTTAAAAGGAAGCAGCTCACCTGTTTCTTTCACATGTTTAAGTGTGTCAGCCAAAGCACAGATGTTTGATGGAGCAGAAATGGCTTGTTAATTAAATTGCACAGAAACACGTCCTCTAGCCTTGTTCTTCAAAACACTGCCCGGTGCTAATCAGAGGGAGGGAAGATTTAGGTACTGTCACTGGACTCAGGGGTTGCTCATCTGCCATGGAAGAACAAAGGAAATATTCTGAGTGTATTAAACATTTGTGAAAAATATTACTTAGTGTTATTGGTGCTCTGCAGGACTGTGGAGATGCCTTTTGAAGGATGTTCAGTTTCCTGAAAGGAATTAGGGCAGAGACATTCTGACATTAGCAAGTAAGAGGGAGTAAATAATAAGTATTATTTGCACAGGGGAAAATGATCTGAGTATAACATAATAAGATAATAAGGAGAAATTAAGTAGTAAAAAGATTTTGGTTTAACAGCAAAAACTGCACGCTGAAAATTTGCCTATTAATCTAATTTCACTGCAAGATCCCTGTGAAACTTTTAGTCTCAGGGGGTCATTTGTCAAATCTTCCGTTAATGTTTCATTAAAAGTAATTTAAACTTGTGGAGAACATAAGTAAAATTTGCAAGTGCACATTAGCTCCCCTCAGCTTCAGGCTGTCCTGACCCTTCTGGGTAACTTTGGCTGCTGCTCATTAAATATTGAGCAGCTCTTAATGTAATTGCGTTCACTCCACAGCCCCATGAAAGACAATCAGGTCTAGGCAGGCCAAGCAAACAAGAGGAGCTAAAGAAAAAAACCACCAATAAACAAAACAAACAAACAAAGAAAAAAGATAAAAAACCACAAACAAACAAAAAAAACCACCAAAAAAAAGGAGAAAAAGAAAAAACAAAGAAAAAAAGCTGTTGCCAACCTATCACATCATGAGCTGGGATTAATGAAGGCAACCCTCACTTTTCACTGGCAGGTGTCACACCCCTCAGAAGGCCACAAAGACGGTGGAAGTGCAGCACCAGCTTTGGTGTTTTTGTTGCTGCTACTCCTGTTTATCAAGAAGAAAATATTAATTGGAGCATTAAAAAAATTAAAGATAAGCCTAGTTCTTAAAAATATTTAATAATATTCAGTTGGAGAATGGTTCAGAATAAGAGAGACAATGGTGATGGAGTTGAGAAGACCTGCAGGTGTGTTTGGAGGGCGCACCTGGGAAAAGTGCGCAGGTACAGGGCTGCTCCTCTTCTGTATTTGATGCTAATGGACATTTCAGGGGAAAAGAATTTTCTTAACATACTATTTCTAAGTACTCGGGCTGATATTTTTTAAGACTTAGCTGTAGCTATAACTTTAATTTTAAAGAACACTGTGCACCTATTTAAATGAAAATTCTTAGTTTTCTGATCAGGTAGGTGAATTGTAATCTCTTTCAAGAAGGACAGACCCTGTCAAAGATCACAAATGGTCTTTGATACTATTGCACATAAATTGTAGTTTGCATAGATTTAATTCCATTAGAGACAAGCTTTCCTGGCACAGGTGAAAACCATTGTACATGAGTTTGGTGGTAATGCATTAGCTTAAATGTAATTAGGCTGATTAACACCAGCTGAACTTAATTTATTACAGCTGTGATTTGGGCTGAACTCTGGTGGTGTGTCTGTTTCTCCACCAGTGGGCTTGGGAAGAGTCCAGTCTGGATTAGGCTGGTGTGTGGCAGAGTCTCCAGGAAAACTGTCGTGCCCACTTAGTGTCTGGGAGCGGGAAATCCATTCCAGCAGATCTGGGGAAGGAGCTTGCAGGAGTGCTGTGACAATTTCAATTAAAGGTCTGAGAATGGTAATTATGTTTACATACCAGCAGTCTGATTAAATGTAAACTAATTATGTGACAAGCTTAAACTGTGACCTGAATTACTCTTGCAGCATCACAGTTGAATTTCAGTAGAGTTTTTGGATAATACATTAGCATTATATAAGCTTTCTTTTTGTAGATGTGAAATATTACTAATACTACTGGAATAATCTTACTTCTTCCATCCAGCTTCAAGCATAACTTGTAGCTATTTTTTAATTCAGCTGTTCAAAACCCTACTCATAAAGCAAGAGGTGTTCACAGAATAGCTCAGGTTGGAAGGGATCTCTGGAGATCATCCAGTCCAACCCCTGCCAAGGATGGGTCCCACAGAGCAGGAGACAGGAGCACGTCCAGGAGCTTTTGGGATGTCTGCAGGGGGAGACTCCACAACCTCCCTGGGCAGCTGTTCCAGTGCTCTGCCCCCCTCAATGTAAAAAAGATACAAAATCATTGTCCAATAACTCCTCTTTTGAAGCAAATATGAGTTCAGAAGAACTTGCCATGCTGGCTTTAGAGGGTCTCAGGCAGGTGGGATGTGGGCAGTGTCTGTGCCCAGCTCTCTCTGCTAAAGCTTCTCAGTGCCCTGAGGAAGAGGGATGATCCCTCTGGGCTGTTGTGCACCTTGGTCAGCCGAGAAACAGAGTTTGTGACCCTTCCAAAGCCACATGAAGGCAGCACTTGAAAGAAACTCTGAAGTATTTTAAGGAGCAAGTGCACAGCTGGGTGCTGTAACCCTGGAAGGGGTTTAATCTGTTTAAAATAACCTACAGCCTACCCTGTGCTGGAGTTCAACCAGTGAGCTAGAACTAAAGCCTTGCAGTGTGTGCAGGGATGTCATGATCTGACCAACACAAACTGCAATTCTGAACCTCTAATGCACAGCAAAATGACAGAATTGCAGAACAGTCCGGGCTGGAAGGACCTTGGGTGATGCCAGTGCCTGGGCACCTCTGGGCAAAGCAGGGTAAATCCAGTGTTAGGGTAGGTCAGGTTGCTCGAACTCTGGAAGTCCGGCAAATTATATCCTTTCAGTGCTCTGTTGTAGCTTCAGTGTTTCCACCTGGGGACGAAGTCCACTGGGTTTGAATGGAAAAATCTCTGCATCAAAGTGTTGTCTGGTTCCCGCATCCTTTTGATACAATATAAATCAGTCTCAGAGCCTGATCTGCAAGACTGAACGTAGCATCCTATGATCCTTTCAAGGGATTTTAGTCTCAAGATCAAAATACATAAAAAACTGAACTGTTTATGTAACACTGAGCGTGATACCAGAACTTCAGATCTGCAAATTGTGTGTCTTCTTTTTAATACTCATAAAAACGTGAACCAATGTGGCAACAAGGAAACTATTAAATTCAACTAGAACTGACTAATTTTATGGTATTGTAAGAAGATAATATCTTCTCAACTGGAATAAATGCTTAGTCTTTTGGCTAAAGGATGACAATACCTCCAGTTCTAAAAATGTAACATTTTAAATTGATCTGTGAATAGGTCTCAGGGCAAGTCTGAGTTTTTCCGTTCTTAGTCCAAAAGGAGCAGAGCCTTGATTACCTGCAGTGGTTTTGCTTCTGTTCTCCACAAGCTGCTCCAACTGGTTGCTTGCTTCTGTATGCTGTAGATTACAGACAGTTCCCACAGCAGAAAAGAATCACAGCAAATGATCTTATTTTCTGTTTCCTTCTTTCTTCAGGAATTTATTTCTGGCTTTATTCATTGCCTATATGGAAGATAAGACTGGCAGAAATATTCTGCAGAGATGAAATATAACCACATTTCAGTTTCTTTTCATAGCTTGTTTCCAATATTTTGAGTGTTTAAATATCAGTTGAAATACCTCTGTGTCTTTTCAGAGGTTTATTAATTCTTTAAAATTAAACCTTCTGAATTAGTTATTTGTTCTGTACAGTATGCGTCAGAATTACTGGGATTTTCTGGACTGTTGGAACAGCAGTTTATTATGAGGAGGGTGCAGAGAAAAAAGAAATATGTACTTGGTGTTTTAATATTTAAAGGGATAGCTGGGTTTTATAAAAACATGAGTAAATATTTACTTCTAAAGTAAACTGACCTTAATACTCTTGAAACAAGTTTATATCAATATTGGGAATGTGGATTACAGCAGTGATATTTATCGGGCATAATCCATTAATTATAGGAATTCGTGGATGTTAAAGCCATTTGGTAGCAAAGTGCTCAATTTCTAGCATTACTGGCAAGCAGATTCTGCTGTTGCATGGGAGAATGTCTGTTTGTTTTTATGTACTCGCTGCTTTTTCGTGAGGGATAATTTAACGCTGTTGGAGATAATTGAGCTTCAGGAATAGCATATGTAGAATTTTGGTCATGCAGCGCTTCTTGTGGTTTCTGCTGTGTTAAAGAACTGGCACACACATATACTCTTTCCAGCCTGAGCTAATTTGATGCTCACACCAAGGCCTTGCAAACCTTATGTTTGACCTTGCAAAACCAAAACCTGTTTTATTTTATTTTGCCCCCTGTAGCTGTGCAGCAATCAGCCCAGGGTGCCTCTCAAGGCAGCTTAGAAAAATTGGGGTGCAGAAGTGGCCCCTCTTTTCCAGCCAGTACCGATGCCTCTGTCACCAGGAGTTTCACAGTTTTAGGAATAACAAATAACATCTTTGTAAGATCCTAGACATCAATGACAATTACTACATTTTTTCACTGTTCAGGCAAATAACTACAAGGTTCTCCCTCAGATGGAGATGAAAAAGTGCTATTTCATTTTTTAAATCAAGAACAGCTCTGGTTTTCCGTGTCTTAATTAAGTGTTCTCCATATTTTTTTTTGGATGCAATTACTTTTTTCCTTATAGTTCAGACTTCAGCTCTAGAAATTTAACTGTCATGCTGACTTTTAATGTCTCCAGGATTAGAAGTAATCTGTACCCTACAGCTGTAATTTGCTGAAGATTTGATTGATTTGATTGAACAGGTGTTTAACTAGATACAGTTCATGGAGATTTGGACAAAATTCAATTTTTCCAATTACTAAGGGTTTTGCAACCTTTTAAATTCTTTTCAAGTTTGTTTTAAAAGGCAAGGAGAGGAATCTAAGCAGCAGTATTCTCTTCAATGATTTTTATAACTCTACACTGAAAAAAGAACAGATCAGTTTTTTTTAAAACTGATAAACTAGATTTTAGTCATCAGGTCTTGGGAAAGTTTTCCATTCCACTTAGTATCAGTGTGATAAATATGTGCATATACACAACAGATTTAGGCCTTGTTGGCAGTCTTTAATGAATCAGAAATCTGTTTAATGTTGCCAAATATAATGGTCTCCTTTTCACTCATGCTTTTTAGGAGATTGCTTTGGTGTGTAATCACTACTGACAATCTTAGAAACAGTGCTTTTAATTATTTATTGCTTTGGTATCCCTCCCTCTAATTGACTTCAACGTGACTGAAAGGACTGGAGACTTAGTTGAGGAGAAAGAAATACTAATTTTTTAGGAAAACATAGCAGAAAAAAAAAGAAAAAAAGAAAAAAGGATTAATTCTTGTTGACACTGGAGAGACCTGCAAATCACATCACTTACTTACTGCTTTGGCCTTGTCAGTTCAAACCCAGTTTTCTTTCATCCTTTTGTTGCTTTTGTGCCAGTTTCTTCTACTCCAGTAGAGGAGTCCAGCTTTTCTGTGCAGGTAGGGCTTGGGGAACGCTCTGCTGCCTGTCCCTGCTTTAGCCATGGAGCTGTAGAAGTCACAGGCAGGGAGGTTTGTTGTAGCAGCAGTATTTTTATTAGGAACGGGACTGAAAATGCCCAGGTGTTGGCATCGTCTGCTGCTCTTTGCACCTTTGGCTCAAGCTCTCAGGTTTGTTTCTGTGGCTGAAAACCTGATGGGATGAGGTCCCTGAGCCCTGCCACAGCGTGCCTTGTGCTGCTGCACAGCTCTCTGTCTGTCCAAGCTGAATCCTGAGCAAAGACACGGGGCTGCTCCAGGAAAACGTGGATAACGTGACTTAGGCTGTCCAACAGGAGCTGCTTCCACGTCTGGCTGAGGTCAGGCTGAGGCAGGGAGCTGGACCTCCTGCTTTCCTGCCCTGGCACTGCTGTTCCCAGTGGGACTCGCTCTGACCCACTGCAGCAGGGGTAGGAATCTCTTCTTAAAGTATTACACTGCTTTCAGATTCATCTGAACCATGCTGAGGCAAATTTAACACACTAACTCCTAAGACAAAGATTTAAATTATTTTTCCAATTAGAGAATTTAGCCTGGGAGACAACAGCTTGTTCCAAAGTTCCCAGACCCATTAGCAGACTTTCTTTTATCTGACTTCAAGTGAAAGCAGTTTTGCTCTAGTTCAGTATGTTTGAAATGGTGTGACAGCATATGCAATGTTAAGCTTTGAAAAGTTGCAGAGCTGGATGTCAGCAACCTAGAAATGACAAATCACATCACGCTGATAACAGCATCACCTGGAGGAAGGGTAGTGACGTGACACTGCATCTAGATCGGATCAAGAACCCTAAGGGATCCTATAAATAATGTCTGTGTAGGGCTGAAGATGGGTCCCTGATGCAGACAGGCATTGGTTTGTTAAACTCAGGCTTTGGTCCAGTCAGGGCAGTGCCAGTCTGGCCTGTGCTACATTGCAAAGGGCACATGAGGATATCAGACCCTACAATCAACACCATTAACTGCAGCCCTCTGATAAGCACCGTAAAATGCCACCGGATTGACTACATTAATAAATCATTAAAAAGCTCTGATGAGCTGTTTGTGTGCTACAACAGGACTGATAGCTCACGATTTCCCAGTAGAGATGACTCGTCACTACAGCAGTCTGAATAAGCCTCTGTTCTAACTTTAGGAGCCAATACACAGAGAAAGGATTTAATGACCTGCTCTAACAATGTGGATGGTATAAATATGTATTTAAATATGTTTATTAGATCCTCTCAGGCTGATTTTGCATCTTTCTGATGTTTAGTTCCAGGGGAGCACATTTCCTGAGGACTACGTAGTCACAACAGCAAATACTAAGGAATTACTGGGAATACTGACAGGGTTAATGTAATGCACGTCACCTTGAGATCTGGACTGACAACCTTCTTACAACGCAGCCTGAGACGATTTGGAATGGCCATAATGAGAAAATAAATTTTAAAGGGGGGGGGGGGGGG